>CM023623.1:48258-93258 GCA_013358685.1 Antennarius maculatus
TGTTACTGTGGGTGTGTGTGTGTGTGTCTGTGTGTGTGTGTGTGTGTGTTACTGTGTGTGTGTGTGTGTGTGTGTGTGTGTGTGTGTGTGTGTGTGTGTGTGTGTGTGACCCAGTTTGTTCCATTGTAACAGGAAATGAGGTCAGCAGCAGAAACACTCAAATCGCCCTGGGTCAGGAAGCATCAGCCCGGTGGGGGGGTTGGGGGTGGGATAAGGGTTGGGGGGGCGGGGGTCACGGGATAAAAAGGGTGGGCGTGGTGCTGACTGTTTCTTTAACCCGTTGCCATCAGAGACCCGCCCGACGACGGGCGGCCCCGACGACGTCCCAGACGTACCTGTGGGTCAGCTCCAGCGCCGCCTCGTCGTCCAGCTGAGGGTCTCCTGGAGGACAGGGGGGGGTCAGTGGGTTCTTAGGGTTCTAACAGGTGTTACCTGGGTGGGGGGGCTACCTTTGTCCAGCCGTCCCTGCAGACGGTCTAGGACCCCCAGGCTCTGGTCCAGCTGCTCCTGAGCACCTCCCCCAGGTGTCCGTCCCCCTCCCTGCACGTCAGCAGCTGCGTGAAGACGCGGCTCAGCTCCCCCAGCTGGTGGCGCTGCAGAGCCCCCAGCCGCCGGCCGTCCCTCACCTGCTGCCGCAGCTGGGACAGCTCCCGGGCCTGGGACTGCACCAGGGCGTCCATCCTGGGGGGGACACGAGGCTTCAGTCGGGACGCCTTCCACCGGGGCAGACATGTCCCGACTGCGCAGTCGCTGCAGACCTCGCAGGTGAAGCCGAGCGGCTGCAGCTCTGCTCGCCGCCCGTCTGCTCGCCACCCTCTCTCTCTCCGGGTCCCCTGGTGGCCGTGCGGTCCCTGCAGGCCCGGGCTTCGTCTCCTGCCCCTGGGGGCGGGGGGTCCGAGCCGCTGGGGGCCGGCTCGCTGCAGACAGAGCTGCGCCGCAGACGGTTCTGCATCTGCAGGACCAGCCTGGTCTGGTTCTCCAGCTGGACCTTCAGCTCCCGGACCTGAGCCTGGAGCTGGGGGCCTCAGAAACACCAGAGTCCTCACACACCTGCAGGCCCTTCAGACTCACCTGCAACACACGGAAAACTGTAGGACTGCACTGAATTGTGGGTAAATTGAAGTCTGAATGGATCCTTTAGAAACAGGGTCATTCAAATCAGCTAGCTATGCTAACTAGTTGCTGAGCCCGGTAGCTCTGGGGGGGCCATTGGGGGGGGGTACCTTGGCTGAGCTGGGTGCGGGGGAGCTCTCAGGGTACGGGGTGCTGGAGGCGGAGTCCAGGTTCTCAGTGGAGGAGAACGCCGCTGGTGCTTCAGCAAGGAGGGCAGACTGGAGGCGCTGCCGCTGGGCTTCACCCCCCCCTCGAGATCTGAACACACACCGACACACAGGAACACACACGTCACACAGGAACACACGCGTCACACAGGAACACACACGTCACACAGGAACACACACGTCACACAGGAACACACACGTCACACAGGAAACACACGCGTCACACACACGTCACACAGGAACACACGAGTCACACACACATCACACAGGAACACACGCGTCACACAGGAACACACGCGTCACACACACGTCACACAGGAACACACACGTCACACAGGAACACACACCGACACACAGGAACACACGCGTCACACACACATCACACAGGAACACACGCGTCACACAGGAACACACGCGTCACACACACGTCACACAGGAACACACGCGTCACACAGGAACACACACCGACACACAGGAACACACGCGTCACACACATCACACAGGAACACACGCGTCACACAGGAACACACGCGTCACACACACGTCACACAGGAACACACACGTCACACAGGAACACACACACACACACGTCACACAGGAACACACGCGTCACACACACGTCACACAGGAACACACACATCACACACACGTCACACAGGAACACACACGTCACACAGGAACACACACCGACACACACGAACACACACCGACACACAGGAACACACACGTCACACACACGTCACACAGGAACACACACGACACACAGGAACACACGCGTAACACACACGTCACACAGGAACACACACGTCACACAGGAACACACACGTCACACAGGAACACACACGTCACACAGGAACACACACGTCACACAGGAACACACACGTCACACAGGAAACACACCGACACACAGGACACACACCGACACACAGGAACACACGTCACACAGGAACACACACCGACACACAGGAACACACGCACACACACACATCACACAGGAACACACGCGTCACACACGCGTCACACAGGAACACACGCGTCACACACACGTCACACAGGAACACACGCGTCACACACGCGTCACACAGGAACACTTGCGTCACACACGCGTCACACAGGAACACTCGCGTCACACAGGAACACTCGCGTCACACACACGTCACACAGGAAACACACACGTCACACAGGAACACCACCGACACACAGGAACACACGCGTCACACGCGTCACACAGGAACACACGCGTCACACACGCGTCACACAGGAACACTCGCGTCACACACACGTCACACAGGAAACACACACGTCACACAGGAACACACCGACACACAGGAACACACGCGTCACACACACATCACACAGGAACACACGCGTCACACACGCGTCACACAGGAACACACACGTCACACAGGAACACACACGTCACACACACGTCACACAGGAACACACACGTCACACAGGAACACACACGACACACAGGAACACACACCTACACACAGGAACACACACGTCACACACGCGTCACACAGGAACACACAGCGTCACACAGGACACACACGTCACACAGGAACACACCACGTCACACACACGTCACACAGGAACACACACGTCACACACACGTCACAACAGGAACACACCGCGTCACACAGGAACACACACGTCACACAGGAACACACGTGTCACACAGGAACACACACGTCACACAGGAACACACACGTCACACACGCGTCACACAGGAAAACACACGTCACACACACGTCACACAGGAACACACACGACACACAGGAACACACACACGTCACACACACGTCACACAGGAACACACACGTCACACACACGTCACACAGGAACACACACGTCACACAGGAACACACACGTCACACAGGAACACACACGTCACACACACGTCACACAGGAACACACACGTCACACACACGTCACACAGGAACACACGCGTCACACAGGAACACACGCGTCACACAGGAACACACACGACACACAGGAACACACACGTCACACAGGAACACACACGTCACACAGGAACACACACGTCACACAGGAAACACACGTCACACAGGAACACACACGACACACAGGAACACACACGTCACACAGGAACACACGCGTCACACAGGAACACACACGACACACAGGAACACACACGTCACACAGGAACACACACGTCACACAGGAACACACACGTCACACAGGAACACACACGTCACACAGGAAACACACGTCACACAGGAACACACACGTCACACAGGAACACACACGTCACACAGGAACACACACGTCACACAGGCACACGTCACACAGGAACACACGCGTCACACACACGTCACACAGGAACACACACATCACACACACGTCACACAGGAACACACACGACACACAGGAACACACGCATCACACACACGTCACACACGCGTCACACAGGTAAACAGGAAGAACCAGGTGCTAGTGTGGCGTGAGGAATGACCCAGACAGGAAACAGGAAGTGGAGGTTAATCGATGCTGGAAAGACATCCCAAAGGTCAGAGGTCAACATGCGAGACCCTGTGTGTGGACAGCAGAGCCCCATGCAGACAGACAGCTGTCTCCAGCTCTACCTGTCTCCAGCTCTACCTGTCTCCAGCTCTACCTGTGCTGTCGTTCTCACTCCTGCCACTGGTCTCGTAGCCCAGGTCCTGCAGCTCCACCTGCACCCCCCTGTCCTGCTGGGGGGCTGGCCCCGGACACAGGGTTAGGACACATGGCCAACACGCTCCTGACGCGCGTCAACACGCCACTGCAAACGAGACGGAGCGCGACAGGAAGTGCGTGGTCTTACCTCTCGGGGGGGGGCTCCGGGGGGGGTGCGGGTGAGGGCGGAGGCCAGCTTCTCCTCCAGGCCTGCAGGTCTTCTTCTTGTCCCTCAGGGCCTTGTGGAGGGTCTCCAGCTGCACCTGAACGCTGGGGGGCAGCCCCGGGCCTCCGGCGCTGCCCTTTGACCCTGCTCTCTGCAGGTCGCTGAACACCCTGTGGAGGAGGACCAGGTTGCTGTGGAGCCCCCCCCCAGACCCAGGGGTGGGCTGGTGCCCCCCAGACGCCTCCAGCAGCTGCTTCCTGTCCTGCAGGGCTCTCTGCAGCCGGTCCAGCTGCCTCTGGACCTCGGTGCCAGGGGGTGAGGGGGGGCTCTGGACCTCGGTGCCAGGGGGTGAGGGGGGGCTCTGGACCTCGGTGCCGGGGGGTGAGGGGGGCTCTGGACCTCGGTGCCAGGGGGTGAGGGGGGGCTCTGGACCTCGGTGCCAGGGGGTGAGGGGGGGCTGCTGGAGCAGAGAGCTGCCAGAGACGCCACCGCCCCCTCGGCTGCACTGAAGCAGCTGCTGAGAGCCCCCAGCTGCCGGCTGAAGCTGACTCCGTCTGAAGCTGCTGCTCCCCCCTGAAACACTTCTGCAGCAGCGCTGCTGCAGGGGGGGGGGCGCCGCGCGGCACTCAGCTCCTCCTGCAGCTCCACGTTCATCCTGGTCTGCCCCCACAGAGCCTCCTGCAGACGGTCTGCACGCCGCTGCAGCTCCTGCGCGGGGGAGCTTCCATCTGCAGGGGGGCTCCGCTGCTGCGGGCTGGGTCGGCAGGTTCTGTGCTGGGGGGGGCCACGGGTCTCTGCCCCGTTCAGGAGCTCCTGCTCCTCCTTCTCCTGCAGCTCCACGGTCTGCTGCTGAGGGCGGCGTCCGGAGCCGCGGGGCCAGGAGCCCCCCCTGGGCGTCCAGGCTGCAGGCGGTCAGGTAGGCGATGGTGGACTGGAGGGCCAGCAGGGCCTCCGTGTGCTGGGAGCACACCTGCTCCTGGAGCCGCAGCCGGGCGTGGAGCAGCTGCTCCTCTCCTCCTCCTGGAGCCCCCCCCCAGCCTGTTGACCAGGGCGTCTCTCTCCTGCAGCTCAGAGCCCCCCCGGTGTGATCGGGCATGGCCTCGTCGGGCCACCCCTCTTCCGACGCGGCCGGACCCCACTGCCAGGTGTGTCTCTGGGGGCAGATGAGGGGGAGGCGCTGCTCTGGGGCGACGCTGGGGGGTCCGTCAGCACCTGGGCGTGCATGCTGCTGCTGGGGGGCTCCGCCCTCAGCCGGGTGGGGACCGGTAGGCGTGACCTGACCTGTGAGGAGACATCACCGTTAGACTCCGCCTCCAGGCGTGAGGCCTCCTGGCGCTGGTGTCGGGGCTCACCCCCTGCCTGCTGGCGCTCCGGTGTGGGGGGGCTTTGGACGGTCCGCCCCCGTGGGGCCGCTGGTTAGCTCGGCGCTAACGGCCACCACACCCGATGCTCCTGCCTGGGAGGGGCCCGCCTCCAGAGTGACCACGCCCCTCCTCCACTCGTCGCTGCTGCTCCCAGAAGCCTCGGCGCTCCTTCTCCTTCCACTCGGCGGACGTCTGCTCCTTCAGGAGCCCCCGCAGGGCCGCGTTCTCTGACCTCAGGCCAACCAGCTCCTCCCTGCAGGTACAGACGCCCTTCAGTTCCTGGGGGGTGAACACACCTGGGCTGCAGGTGAACACCCACCTGAGCTGTGAGGCTGAAGCGGCGCCACAGTCAGTCAGCAGGGAGTCCAGCGTCCCCTCCTCTGAGGTCCCCCCCCTGGAGTCTCCAGCATCTGGGGGGCGCTCTCTGCTCTGACCCAGACCGCTGTCCAGACTCCCGTCCCACAGCGACCCAGCCCCCACCTGGAAGGACCGGGTACAGGTCAAACCAGGTCAGATCCCCAATCCCCTGCGGTCTGACAACCCCCCCCCCCCAACAGTTGGTCCACACACCTGTCCCAGGTGGACGTCCGTCTGACTCTCCTTGTCCCGACCGGACGGGGGTGAGCGCTCCCCCTCCTGCTGCTAGAGTAATGGGATGGGGGGGCGAGTGTGACACACATGGCTCAGAAAGAAACTTAACGTGTGAACAGAATCAGAACACAGAGCAGCAGAATGGGGGGGGGGTGTCTAATGGGGGGGCGGGTCATGGGACAGGAATGAAGAGAGAGAGGGGGTGTTAGAGCAGGAGGGGGAGAAGGAGGTTCTTCCTGCTACAGGTGAGAAACAGACGTGTTATTGACAGCTGGGGGGGGCAGAGGTTCAGACAGGAGCTACTGGGGGGCGTTAGACGATGATCTTGCAGGTATTGGTTAGAGGTTCTGGAGCGTCCCCTGCGGGCCCCTACCTGTCTGCGGGGGCCGTCCCCGTCTGGGACGTCCTGGCTGTCAGGAGCGTCTCCTGGCCCCCCCAGCAGCGACAGCCGGCTCTGCAGCTCGGCGTTCACGGCCTGCAGGCCGCTGACGGCGTCCTGCAGCTGCAGCACCTGAGGACACAGGAAGTGCTCCTGGTTTCCTGAAGCTGCTGAAACACAGCCGTGATGCTGCTGCTGCTCACCTCGCGCCTGAGCTCCTGCGCCGACAGCAGAGACAGGCTGTCGTCTGGCCCCGCCCCCACACAGATGCTCATGTAGGACGTCTGGTCGCCCAGGAAACTCAGCGTCTCACCTGCAACACGCCAGAGTCACGTACGACACGTGCGGAATGGAAGGAGTGGGGCATTAACAGCGATCATTCCACTCACCGCCGTCACTGGCCCCGCCCACGCCCCCCCTCGGTTCTGAATGGCGCCGAGGCGGGCCTGCAGGGAGGCGTTCCAGCGCTGAGCGTCCTCCAGTTGGTGCCTCACGCTCTCCAGTTCACCTGGGTTGATGGGGTCCGCCCCTGAACACACACACCGGTTAGCACACAGGCTAACACGCTAACAGGCTAACGGCGTCGCTGGACGGGGAGGGGAGGGGTCTCTCTCTCACACACCACACACACACACACACACACACTCAAACAGGACGACACTCATGAAGAACAAAATGATATATGGAATATTTTTATAAAGTTCATGTTTCCTGACAAACGTAGAACAGAAACTGAGCTCAGAGCTGATCTTAAAACATCCTTGTTTAGTCATATATTCAGTATGTATATTATACATATATTCAGTATGTATATTATACATATTCAGTATGTATATTATACATATATTCAGTATGTATATTATACATATATTCAGTATGATATTATACATATATTCAGTATGTATATTATACATATATTCAGTATGTATATTATACATATATTCAGTATGTATATTATACATATATTCAGTATAACCTTCTTACAGTATTTTCCACTCTAAAAGTCAAAAACCGACAGGAGCCTTCTGTATGAAGAGAGTCTGAAAACAGGACCTTCACTGAAGGGGGGCCAGGCAGGAGGCCTAGAGGAAGACCAAAGAGGAGGTTTCTGGATGTAGTGAAAGAGGACATGAAGGTAGTTGGTGTGAGAGAAGAGGATGCAGAAGACAGGGTTAGATGGAGGACACTGATTGGCTGTGGAGACCCCTGAAGGGAGAAGCCCAGAGACGACTGAAGGTGCAGAAAATACTGAATTTATTCTGAAATATTTGCTGATGAAACCAAACACATAATCCTACGGTTTGGTTTCATACTTTACTGTCCTTATATGGTATAAACAGGAAATGATGTCACCAGAACCAGAGGAGTCAGGCTGATTAGCGGCGTTACGTGTAGCTTTGATTCATGCTAACCGACTTACACACCTGTCTCCCCGAGGGGTGGGGGCTGGGGCTGGGGGGTGAGCTGGTGAAGGTAATCCAGCTCAGAGGAGCTGAGCACACGTGACGCCTTTAATCATGGCAGACGGACTGAACCATCAGCTGTGATGTCACAGGATGAGGGCGTCGGCTGTGAGGCCATTGGATTAGCACCTTTCTAAAGGTGTTCATGAGGCGGGGGCTGACAGCGGGGGCCGACAGACGGACCAGATGGAAAAACAAAGAACAAAGCCAAACCAGGCAGACAGGAGGTGGAACAGACAGGAAGCAGACGGCGTCAGCCTTTATTCAGGTGTCAGACGGTCAGACAGACGGTCAGACAGACGGTCAGACGGTCAGACAGACGGTCAGACAGACGGTCAGACAGACGGTCAGACAGACGGTCAGACAGACGGTCAGACAGACGGTCAGACGGTCAGACAGACGGTCAGACAGACGGTCAGACAGACGGTCAGACAGACGGTCAGACAGACGGTCAGACGGTCAGACAGACGGTCAGACAGACGGTCAGACAGACGGTCAGACAGACGGTCAGAAAGACGGTCAGACAGACGGTCAGACGGTCAGACAGACGGTCAGACGGTCAGACAGACGGTCAGACAGACGGTCAGACAGACGGTCAGACGGTCAGACAGACGGTCAGACGGTCAGACAGACGGTCAGACAGACGGTCAGACAGACGGTCAGACGGTCAGACAGACGGTCAGACGGTCAGACAGACGGTCAGACAGACGGTCAGACAGACGGTCAGACAGACGGTCAGACGGTCAGACAGACGGTCAGACAGACGGTCAGACGGTCAGACAGACGGTCAGACAGACGGTCAGACAGACGGTCAGACAGACGGTCAGACAGACGGTCAGACAGACGGTCAGACGGTCAGACAGACGGTCAGACAGACGGTCAGACAGACGGTCAGACAGACGGTCAGACAGACGGTCAGACGGTCAGACAGACGGTCAGACAGACGGTCAGACAGACGGTCAGACGGTCAGACAGACGGTCAGTCAGACGGTCAGACGGTCAGACAGACGGTCAGACAGACGGTCAGACAGACGGTCAGACGGTCAGACAGACAGTCAGACAGACGGTCAGACAGACGGTCAGACAGACGGTCAGACGGTCAGACAGACGGTCAGACAGACGGTCAGACAGACGGTCAGACGGTCAGACAGACGGTCAGACGGTCAGACAGACGGTCAGACAGACGGTCAGACAGACGGTCAGACAGACAGTCAGACAGACGGTCAGACAGACGGTCAGACAGACGGTCAGACGGTCAGACAGACGGTCAGTCAGACGGTCAGACGGTCAGACAGACGGTCAGACAGACGGTCAGACAGACGGTCAGACAGACGGTCAGACAGACGGTCAGACGGTCAGACAGACGGTCAGACAGACGGTCAGACAGACGGTCAGACGGTCAGACAGACGGTCAGACGGTCAGACAGACGGTCAGTCAGACGGTCAGACGGTCAGACAGACGGTCAGACAGACGGTCAGACAGACGGTCAGACAGACGGTCAGACGGTCAGACAGCAGAGGAGTCAGCTGATGTGATGACAGGAAAGAAGAGCATGCTGGGAACAGGGGCGTGTTAGTGGAGTAAACACAGGTGGCTCCCACGTGGCCTCCGCTCGGCTCCTAACCCCTGGTTTCCTTTCCTCATTTACCGTCCAGCGTGTGGCCCCCCTCCCCGGGCGCGGCCCCGTGGATCTGTCTCTCCAGGCGCTCCCCAGGTGCTGGTTGGTCTTGACGCTCTCCTCCAGCTGCTGCCTGAGGAGCTGCACCGCCGTCAGCTCCAGCTGCAGGGCGTGGAGCCGCTGGGCGCTGTGGACAGAGGGAGGGGGCTCAGCGACAGGCGTGGGGGGGGGACCCCTGAGGCCGACGGCTCCTACCAGTCCTGCTCCTTGACGGTCCGGACCAGGCTGGAGTAGAGCTGCTGCTCCGCCCTCAAGGCTCGGTTCAGGGCGTGGTGCTCTCGCTGCAGCGCTGCCAGGGGGGGGGGTCCGGCCTGGAGACAGGAAGTAGATTTAACGTCACGCATCAGAGATTACATCTGTCTGTTTGGAGAGAGAAGAGATGAACGCACTTCCTGCTGGCTGTCTCCACCAATCACAGTTCTCTCCCTCTGAGGGAGCCCAGGGACGGACCCGTCTGACCCTGAGACCTGATCCTGGGTCAGGTGGACCCGACCGTCCCCCCCTGACCGAGGCGCTGGTGCAGGACCTGCTCAGAGGCGTGATGAAGAGCAGGAGACTGTCAGTCCACACCACCCACACACACACACACACACACACAGTGTGACAGCAGGGACTCACGCTGATGATGTCATCCTTGTGGTCAGCGTGGCGTTCAGGGACTGGACGGTAGCAGCCTGGCCTTCAGCGCGAGCCTCCAGCTCACTCAGCAGCGCCTGGAGCTCCGCTGAGGACATCTGGAGGCGGGACAGAGAAGAACCCGTTAACAGGCGTGTTGTTTAAGCGTGTGGACGCGGCGGTGAGACCCCCACCTTCAGGTCGTTCTCCCGTTTCAGGGCTTTGTTCAGTGCCTCGGTCTTCTGCACCAGCTCCCTCTTCAGGAGGACCACTGCCTTCCTGGACACAGGAACGTTCTCCACGTTCTCCTCGCTGTTCCTCCGGGACAACTCGGCTTCGGCGCAGAGAGAAGACCATCAGAGGTCAGACCAGCGTGGGTGTGACACGTGAGGATGAACGGATGCTCACCTTCCCTCTCGTCCAGCTTCTCCTGCATGATCTGGATGGTCTGTCTGAGCTCCAGGACCTGAGCCGGCTCCTCCTTCTCTGGACCACCACGCTGCAGAAGCTTCTGCAGGAAAACAAGGACACGACTCAGACACCGGTTCTGTAGTCTACCTCGGAATCAGATCTGTCGCCCCCCAGAGGAACTCACGCCGATGATGCTGTCCTTCTCAGCCAGCAGCGCTCGTAGCTCGGCCGTCTCCAGGAGCCCCCCCTGGGCCGCGCTGGAGCTTCTGACCATCAGCTGCTTCCTCAGCTCCTGGATCTCCTGCGAGCGCTCAGACAGCATGCGGTTGTAGCGCTCTGCTGACTCCTGGGGCGGTGACAGTGGAGTCACTCATCATTACACGCTGACCTGAGGAGCCCCCCCACAGAGGAACCCCCTGAACTGGTGACGGGCTGCTGACCTTCAGGAGCTGGTCTTTGCTGCTGATGGTGACCAGCAGTCCTTCCACCGCGCTCTCATTGTCAGCGACCAGACGCTCCCTGGCCTTCACCGCCTCAGCCAGCATGACCTCTGTGACCTTTAACCTCTGGCCCATCTGTTCAGCTAAGTCATGAGCGTGAGTCTGTGATTGGCTCAGCATCGATTCAGCCATTTCCTACAAACAAGGAAGATTGAAAACCCCTGAAGGACTGAGTGTGCCGCGGTGGTGCCGGGGGCTCTGGGGGGCTCTGGGGGGCCCTGGGGGGCTCTGGACTCACCTCCAGGTCCCTGGTCTTGGCGTCCAGGGAGCGCTGCAGCTGGCTGATGATGGAGTCCTTCTCCCTCAGAGATCTGTTCAGGTGGTCCTCCACGTCCTGCTTGGCTCTCTGCAGGTTCTTCAGGGTGTTCATGAGATGCTGCAGCTCCACGTCTTTCTCCTTAATCAGACAGTCAAAACTCTGCAGGGACAATGAGCAGATCACACACAGGAATCAGCTCCAGCCCCCTCCGTGGCGTCCCATCCCTCTGGGGCGTCTTACGGTAAGGGTCTCCTCGTTGTGAGCCAGCAGGTTGTTGAGCCGGTCCAGGTCTCGCTCCTTCTCCCTCAGCGCCAGCTGCAGCTGGTGGACCTCGTTGTCTTTCTCCTCCACCACAGCAAACTTAGCGTCCAGAGCCTGCTGCGAGAGAGAGAAGGACGTCAGGATCCACCTCATGGCCATGGAGACCGCATCACACTGACGGACCAGCCACCTCCAGAGCCGTCTCCTTCTCCTTCAGACGCTGGCGCAGCTTGGAGAGCAGGTTGTCGTGTCCTCCTGGGCTTTTGCTGTGTTCTCGGTCTGGACCCGTGTGGATGAACTCCTGACAACCACAGAGGACGACGGCGTGAGGAGCCAATCATCTGTGAGCGTGAGCGCTGAACACTGATGGTCCTGTCACCTGCAGCTGCTGCTCCGTGTCGGCCAGGCTGGCTGTGAGCCTCTGGATGGTGACCTCCTGGGCGTGGGCCTTCCTTCTGGTCTGGTCCAGCAGCTCCTGGTACTGCTGCGTCAGAGCGCCCTCACGCTCGCCCAGCTCATCGCTCAGCTTCTTCAGCTGATTGTTCAGGTCCTGCAGGGAGACAATGAACAGGGGTCAACACACGCTGCTGTCTGCACACAGAGAGGAGCAGAGTTTTATCACCTACATTCTGGGCCTTGTCGCCCTTCTTCTTCTGTAGCTGCAGGTCCTCCAGCTCCACCTCCAGCTGGTCCTTGGCTTGCTGCAGGTCGTTCAGGTCCTGCTCCTTCCTGTCCAGCGCTCGCTGTAGCTTCTGAGCCTCCAGCACCTTGGCGTGATGCTCTCCCTGGAGCCGGGCCAGCTCCGTCTGCTTCTCCATCAGGACCGTCTGGTGCTCCTCTACTCCCTTAGAGAGACGTGAAGACCGACCGTTATCTCCCAGAGGCTCAAACTGGTCACGTCTGCTTCAGGTTGGACTCTCAGAGACTCGCCTGGTACTTCTGCAGCTGGGCTTTATGCGCCGCCTCCCTGGCCTTGACCAGAGCATCGTCCCGGTCCTCGATCTCATGGCACAGCTCTGCAATCTGAGCACACAGGGTGGGGGGGAGCGTGACGAACAGTGTCTCCTCACCCCCCCTCACCCCACAGGAGGAATCCTCACCTCCTTCTCCTTCTCTCTGAGGACCAGGGTCAGCCCCTGGATGGTTTTGTCTCGCTTCAGAGCGTTTTTCTTCTCTGCGTTGAGCTCGTTTTCCTTGTCCTCCAGGTTCCCCAACAAGTTCTATTCACACACACACACACACACACACACACACACACACAGAGTCAAAAAGGCTTCTCACACAAAGCCACAACTCAAACAAACAATGTTCTACGACGTGTGTGTACCTTGTTCTGGTTGTGGGCGTCCTCCAGTGCTTTGCTCAGGGTCTCTCTGGCGCCGTTAGCCTGAGCTAGCTCTTCTGTTAGCAGCTTGTTGCTGGACTCCAAGCAGACGACCTCACTTTGACTCTGAGCACATAAAAACCAACAGGAAACAGAAAAATGTTTGTTCAGTGGTCAACCAGCGAGGCCTCTGTCCCCCCAGCGCCCCGGCCCTCTGGGGTCACCTTCAGGCTGACCGCAGCGTATTGGTCATCAAAGTCCTCTGTGAGTTCCTGCAGAGCCTCCCACTCCGTGTGTGTATGTGTGTGTCTGCGTGTGGATCTGGGGCCGGCGTTCGGCCCCTTCAGGACGGGGATGTGACTTCCTGTGGGGACGGACACCCGGTGGCTGGAGATGCAGCGCAGCAGCTGGATCAGGTTGGAAATGGGGGGGGGCTGGCCTCCGGCGGCGCGGCGCGGCGCTTTAGCATCAGGAGGACGTCTGCAGGCCGACGCCTTGGGCTCCGTGGGTTTAACTGTAGCTGGAGGATCTGGGGGGGCGTCTGAGCTCAGGTCTCGATGGAGGGACTGCATAGATGTGGAGCGACCTTTGACCCCAGGCCTGGACGTGAGCCCCTGTCTCTGGACGAGGTGGAGGTACATGCTCTGCGAGCGGTGGCGCGTGAGGCCCCTCAGGGGCCCCTCCAGCCCTGATCTCGACCCTGAGCGCCTCCCAGCGATGTGGTCCAGACTCACACACCTCTTCATGAGGGCGGGACTGAGGGGGGTCTTCCAGCTCTCCTGGTCCCTCCCGTCCAGGACGGGGTTGTTCTTGTTGTAGACGTGGACCACGCACTGGATCAGGTGGTCCCTCTCCGCCTGCAGCTTCTGGACGGCGGCGCTGAGCTCCTCCTGCAGCCGGCTGATGTCCACGTCACACTGCACCACCTTCTCCAGCTGGAACACGCATTTCCCACAGAGGAACTCCCCGCGGCCGTCACGGGTCACCTCCCTGCTCAGCACGCGGGACAGGACGACGTGGAGCTTCCTCTTGGCTGCTGAGCTGAACATCCAGCGACTCTGACTCCCCACCACGCGAACGCCACAGACGCGACAAGGGTCCCTCATGGCCCCGCGGAGCCTCAGACGCCACGCGTCCTGCTGAACGAGACCACGCTGCTCAGCGGCCCCCCCACCATCTCTGACTGCCTGTCGCTGCAGAGCAGAGCGGACTGACTGACCAGGACACAGTAAGCCCTAAGTCCTGATAATCCCTGCTCCCGCCTCCATCCACACGTCCAGTCAGGTCCAATCCCTCTCCTCTGTGGCCCCCATCTGTGTCGGGGCCTCACAGACGCCCTGAGAGCTAGGGCCCCGTCAGCTGCTCCTCCAGGGCCCCCAGAAGACCCCTCCAGGAGTTCATCTCGCTGTGGCTTAAATGTTACCGCAGGTTTTTTTCTGCTCATTATTTCTGCTAAACTTCATTTGAAGACCCCCTGATGTCCCACCGGGCCCCCGGAGCGTCAGACCAACCACACACAGTTCACCTGATGGAACAGCATTGGCAGGTGGCACTGCACCTCCTCCTCTGATAAACAGGATGGACAGAAATAACCCTCAGGAGCAGTAATCCAGTCTGAGCAGAGGAGCGTGGACCAGCAAGTGTCCCAACTCAGCCCCGCCTCTGAAAGACCCAGCATGCACCTGCTGGTCTGTGAGGCGTTCAGTTTTTTGTGTAAAGAATGACCAAAGGCTTCTGACCGACCGTCAGGTGGGAAACAAACGAGGAACACTCCAAACACCAACCTGAGGCGCTGGCGCCGGGCGCTCCTTCTCTCTGTGCAGCTCGTTCCTCAGCGCCTGGAAACACAGTCATGACAACGTCATTTCTCCACAGACGCGGTCTGAAACGAGGCGACCGTCATCTGAAACAACGTCTGAAAGGCAGACCTGGAGCTCCTGGTCCTTCTGTGCGATGACATCATCAGCTGCTGGGGGGTCGGTCTCCTGGTGGACAGTTTCCCTCTGACGCCTCGCAGCTTCCTGATTCTCTAAGGCGACCTGGAGTCGTCTGATGATGCTGGATGGAATAAAACAGTAACTCAGGTTTTCCCTGAGGGACAGACACACCAACGCTGTCACTTCCTGTGTCCCTACTCGTCTTTGTCCTGCAGCTCGCCGTCGGGGGCGGCGCTCGGTGGACGCAGTGCCTGGAGCTGCTTCTCCATGTCGATATTCTTCAGCTTCTCCTGCTCAGCGATGGACGCCATCCTTTCAACCTCTCCTTCTGTCACCTGCAGACACTGAGCAGAGACAAGGAGATGAAGGTGAGGGAGGTGGGGCCGGTATCACCATCTGTGTTACTCATGTGTTCAAGATGATTAGTTCACCTGAACGGAACAACAAACCATCGACGCAGAAGCAGAAGAAAGGTAAGATATCAGCTGTCCCGTCTCCACTCACCTGCTCAGGTCAGCGATCCTCCGGTTTGAAGGCGTCCCTCAGGGGCGTCCATGTCTCTCTGGGCCTGCTCCCTCAGAGGGTGAGGGTCTCCTGGATCCCGACCAGCCAGGCTCTCCAGCGCTTTGCTGAGGGACAGATGAGCGTGACCTTCCTGTCTAATAATGTCTTGTTTGGTGACCTTCACAGGAAGCGATACTCACGACGCAGAAACCAGCAGCTCCTGTTTCTCTGCCAGCTCCCTCTCATCGACTCCAACTCCACCTTCAGCTCGATGTTCTGGAGAAGGATGGCATCCAGCCGTTTAAAGCACAGGAGGAAGAAGGAAACCACAACCACTGGCATAAAGAAATGTAGGGGTAGTCTGAGAATGTTCTCAGAGTCCTTTTTAACGTTTTCCATTAGTGAGGTTTTATTATGGGATGTGCACACCCTGGGACTGGTGGGAGACAACAACGTGAGCGATAATGAAGAATACACCACCGTTTTGAAAACGTCTTCAGTGGAGTCGTCACATTTCTGCTGCATGCGGTCCTCCATGAAGTAAATGCGCAGCTTCAGGTTGAAGTTCTCCTTCTTCAGGGCGGTGATTTGCTGGATGATGGACAAACAATTAACAGGCAGGAGGATCAGAAACAAGACCTGCAGACGGCGGTGGGGGGGGGGGGTCTCCGCTCACGTGGCAGAGGAGGGGGGTTTTGTTTGTTGACTGCTGAGGCGTGTGTGTGGATGAGAGTGTGTGTGAAGTGGACTGTGCATCATTGTGCTGCAGGCTCAGAGCCTCATACATCTGGTCATGGGGGAGGGGTAGACGGTCAAAGGGGGGGGGGGGGCAGAAGCCCAGACCCCGTCGTAAACATCCAATCAAAAGCATCTGAGCACACATTCCACTGTGATGCTGACAGAGGCTTCAGCCCCCCTCCATCTTCCTCCTTAAACAGTCAGTGTGGTTTGGTTCAGGTTCAACATGGCTTGTTAGCATGTGCTAACCTGAGCTTGTTAGCATGTGCTAAACCTGAGCTTGTTAGCGTGTGCTAAACCTGAGCTTGTTAGCGTGTGCTAAACCTGAGCATCAAACCGGATGTCACTCACGTTCTCGTAGTCCTTCATGGTGAGGGCTTTGATTGGAGACGTCTTGTCAGGGAAGGACGGAGCCTGTGGGACAATAGACATGCATGTTTTGACTTGATAAAACACAGAGCCCCCCCCTCCTATGTGTGTGTGTGGAAGGTCACCACTCCCCCCACAGGAATCTGTTTATGTTACAGCGATAAAGAGAACGCTCGATAGAAGGTGGGGGTCGCTTCTGGGCGCTGCTCCTTCGGGCCACAGCTGATCGTGTAACACGGGGGCGGGGGGGCACAACACATTTCACAACACTGACTCAACGGACAGCCCATAATCACCATCATCAGGATCATGTGATACTCTTCCTGATAGAAATCCAACCGTACAAGACAGGAATAGTGACATCACTGATTCTGAAAGGGGACCAAGCAGCACGTTCAAAACGTTTGGAGGGAAGCAGAAGATCAGGACAGCTGTGGAACGCTCCTGGAGCTGCGTTCATGACATTCCACAGACAAAGAGCTGACTGGCAGCAGGTTGAAGGGACCATCATATGAAGGAGATCATCACCTGGAACAAACTACCTGGGAGGAATCTAGGAGGGACATAGAAGCACCCTGTTGTACCCTGGTCTCCACAGGAGACTTCTCCACAGGCTTTGCAAACTGATCATATCTGAAGAGCGTGGGGGAGGAGGGTACAAGAAAAAAGGTTGGCCTTGAATCCAGTTAAACAAGCTTATAACTTATGATTAGAGGAGTTGTGGCGACACGTCAAAGAACAAAAGACCGATTTAATGACTGATTAATGGATTCAATCAGAGATATTGTTCTACATCTCTAATTAATCATGAGGTTGATAATCAATACACTTTACCATCAGGTCAAGACAGTGCTCAGGCACATTAATGCAGACTTCACACAATGTAGACAATTCAGAAAAACAGGTGATTGATCCAGGTTGAAGTTAGAATGAGGTAGACACCGTACCACCAATAGAAGGATCTTCCATGTTTGTGTGGTCCTCCAGAAGCTGACAAGAAGTCTGTAAGCAGCATCAGTTCATCACACAGCTAAATCCTGGTCTCAGGTTTGGACAGAGAATCACAGCAGGATCCTTTCATGTCAGCAGCACTAATTAATACACAGGGGTGTGTGTGTGGGGGGGGGGCAGCAGAAAGGAGAGAACAACACGTTTTACAGACCTGTAATGCCGCCGGGTTGGAATATTCTCCAGCATCTATGGAGTCTGGCAGTCGGCAGCTGAGGAGACAATCATGGAGTCAGAGATGGAGCGGCGTCCACCAGCGTGTATCACGCTAAAGAGTTCACGAGGTCCGAACATCACAGGGAACAGCACAAGTTCTACAGCACACTAACGGCTGTGGTGTCCACAACACTAACGCGTCGTGTTTTTTCCCCCCAGCCTGGAGAACGCTCCAGAAATAGCTTAAAACGACTCTCTGCCTCATGTACGTCCACTCTGTGTGTGTGTGTGTGTGTGTGTGTGTGTGTGTGTGTGTGTGTGCGTGAAGACCATGTGCCAGTGGCAGCCTCTCGTGTTCACAGAGGGAGCGTAAACAGAAGCCAGTTGGACGGGGACCGTCTTCCCCTGGCAGCCCAGCAGACTCCTGTGACCCCGTTAGCGAAGCCTCACAGCGATGGGACAAAGGCGCCATTCAGAGACACCACACAAGGCGCGGGACATCAGCGGACGCACATCTGGACCGCACTGACACAACAGCAGCACGGGGTGTGCTACCCCCCACCACCACATGAGGAGGACCAGGACGCTAGAGGTCCTGACAAACATCCCACTCCAGAGGGATTCTTTCCTTACAGAAATGAAACTGAAACTGTTCAGGACCTGACCTCAGCGTCTACTTATATAAGGTCTCCATCCCAAACCCCCCCGGCACAGGAGGCAGCCAGCCTCTTCCTCAACAAAGGAGAAACGATTCCAATCAGATCACTCCTTTTGGTCCTGGTGTCTGCCTACAGGAACTACCCCCCTTTGGTGCTAGGAATGCTCTTAATGTAGACCCAATCAAACCGTCTGGCTGCTGGAATAAATCACAAGCACACACTTCCTGTTGTCTCTGGGTTTCATTCATGCAGTTGTTGTCCTCCAAGTCAAGCTTTACACGATGGAACACGAAGCAACGCCAGTGGAAACAACTCAGCACCATCAGCAACACCGACTCACAGGAAGTGTCTTTCAGACTCCTTCAAGCCTCAACGTGACAAATGTCAAATGGACACCAGGAGAACCAAGAGCCCAACCATCCTCCATTGGGGGCCGTGGAAACTACGTCTTGACGATGTCTCCATCACCAGATTACACACTGCCAATGAACACTTCCTGTGTTGCACAGAAACAGGAAGCATCATGAGGCGAGAGCACCCATCAAATGCAGGACAGCTGAGAACCAACGTGAACTGTGTATTAGAACACATGACTTAAAGCGTGTGTGTCCGTGTTACTGAGAGCTCTGACACGCACAGAGGGACAAACAGCCTGTAAACCACACTTCCTCTTTTCTCCGCATTTTGTTCTGCTGACAGCAAAAAAACATGAACTCAAAACAGCTCCCAGTAACACCAAAGCAACTCCCAGTAACACCACACTGTCTGATGTAAAAACCAGTAACAACCCCAGTCCAGCTCTCAGTCTCAGAATGACAGGAAGCACTTCAGACACATATCAGCTGGACGGATTGGATTTCAGAGGCGCTAACCAGCTGGATGAGCAGCTGACCCACGACACAACAAGAAGAAGACAAGGACACGACAAGAAGGAGACAAAGATACGACAAGAAGGAGACAAGGACACAACAAGAAGAAGACAAGGACATGACAAGAAGGAGACAAAGAAACAACAAGAAGAAGACAAGGACATGACAAGAAGGAGACAAAGATACGACAAGAAGGAGACAAGGACACAACAAGAAGAAGACCAAGGACACGACAAGAAGGAGACAAAGATACTACAAGAAGAAAACAAGGACATTACAAGAAGAAGACAAGGACGCGACAAGAAGGAGGACAAGGACATGACAAGAAGGGAGACAAGGACACGACAAGAAGAAAACAAGGACATGACAAGAAGAAGACAAGGACACGACAAGAAGGAGGACAAGGACAACAAGAAGAAGACAAGGACACGACAAGAGGGAGACAAGGACACGACAATAAGAAGACAAGGACATGACAAGAAGGAGACAAGGACACAACAAGAAGGAGACAAAGACACGACAAGAAGAAGACAAGGACAAAACAATAAGGAGACAAGACACGACGAGAAGGAGAGAAGGACATGACAAGAAGGAGACAAGGACGCGACAATAAGGAGACAAGGACATGACAACGAAGGAGACAAGGACGCGACAATAAGGAGACAAGGACACAACAAGAAGGAGACAAGGACCACAACCCATGTCACACTGAGACAGAACTAGTACTGGTGAACTAACCTAGAACACTAGCACTGGTGAACTAACCTAGAACACTAGTATTGGTGAACTAACCCAGAACACTAGTATGGGACACTACTAGTGTAAACTAACCTAGAGCACTAGTACTGCTGAACTAATCTAGAACACTAGTACTGTACAGTTGACCTACCACATGAAACTCTTCTGTGACGTTCATGGGTGGCACCAGGATGAAAAACAGGAGCAGGTTAACGCGTTAGTCACATGACGGCATGGGAACCAGTGACGCTGCTGCTCCGGTCCAACACCGACAACCGGCTGTCACCGAGTGAATGACACGACCTACCCACCCAGTGACGTCACAGCAACCGACAGCGAGTCGATGTGATCCAGAACGGTCCAAACTACTAGTGGCTAACTACTAGTAGTACTAGTAGCTAACTAGTAGTTATTAGTAGCTAACTAGTAGTTATTAGTCGGAACTAACTGGAGTTAGTAGTAGTGGCTGAGTATTAGTTCGTACTAGTAGCTAAGTAGTAGTTATTAGTAGTAGCTAACTAGTAGTTGGTAGTAGCTAACTAGTAGTTATTAGTAGTAGCTATCTAGTAGTTAATAGTAGTAGCTAACTGTAGTTAGTAGTAGTAGCTAACTAGTAGTTATTAGTAGTAGCTAACTATAGTTAGTAGTGGTAGCTAACTATAGTTAGTAGTGGTAGCTAACTAGTAGTAGTAGTAGCTAACTGTAGTTAGTAGTAGTAGCTAACTAGTAGTTATTAGTAGTAGCTAACTATAGTTAGTAGTGGTAGCTAACTATAGTTAGTAGTGGTAGCTAACTAGTAGTAGTAGTAGCTAACTGTAGTTAGTAGTAGTAGCTAACTAGTAGTTAGAAGTAGTAGCTAACTAGTAGTTAGTAGTGGTAGCTAACTAGTAGTAGTAATAGCTAACTATAGCTAGTAGTAGTAGCTAACTAGTAGTTAGAAGTAGTAGCTAACTAGTAGTTAGTAGTAGTATCTAACTAGTAGTAGTAATAGCTAACTATAGTTAGTAGTGGTAGCTAACTAGTAGTAGTAATAGCTAACTATAGTTAGTAGTGGTAGCTAACTATAGTTAGTAGTAGTAGCTAACTAGTAGTTAGAAGTAGTAGCTAACTAGTAGTTAGTAGTAGTTGAGTAGCCTGATCCCGACAGGGACTCTGCACTAGTGTTTCTTCTCCTGATCCTCTGGAGATCCTATGGAGGATTTTTTTTTCTAACTTTCATGAAACCTAACTTTCTTAAACCTGTGAAAACACTAAACCTGGTATTCATTCTGCTGACTAATTGGACAGAAGAAACACACCTTCATTGTTCCTCTTGAGGGAAAATGTCTTTTCACTGTTGTACTGATGAACATGCATTTTACAGTATATGTTAGTACAGAGCCCTGAAACGAACATACCACAAACACCGGGGGCCTGTAAGCATGTAGTTAACACACACATGGATTAATTACTGTTAGGACTAGGTTTAAATCCAATATGTGACTTCACACAAGTTATCCGTGTAAATTGTCGTTTGTATTTTATCGTTTCGCTCCGTGTAGAATGTGCAGCTCCGCTTAATGATCACCTAACTGACAGCTGGCCTACTAACCTAGAACCAGACCTACTAACCTAGAACCAGAGCACTGAACCAGAGCAGAGACCGAACAGATAAATATGAGCAGAACAACACTTGAGTTGCTCGGTTCGGTGCAGTGTAAATGTTTCGTCGCTGTAACTTGAGTCCTCTGTGTTCCACTAACTAGCCAGGCCCCATTCAGATGCTAACGGGTTAGCTTAGCTCAGCTAGCTACTCAGTAACGTTACGCAGAAAGGCTCCTGCTAGCTGCTCTTAGCTCGCTAGCTGCGGGTGTTGCTTTACCTTCCGTGATGTCAACGGGGAGCGTCAGGTCGTCCCCCAGCACAGAGTCCATGTTGGCGGCCCCGTTACTTTATGTCTCCACAACAACCAGACATTCTACCGACGTGACGCAATGAACACTTCAGAAAGCGGGACGGAATTCAAAATAGTCCAGACTACCGCCATCTTGATAGTGGAGACGTCACCAGGGCGCACGTCGGAGAGCCGTGATGCCTTCAGGGCCGTGTGGGAAGTTACTGAATTCTCCGACGGGACACAGCAGATGATGCAGCATAAAGCCTTAAAATATTAATTATGTTACAACATCACACAGCGTATGCTGTTTATAAATGTTATTCAAATCATATTACTTCATATTCGTTCGATATTCTTGCGGAATATAAATGTTTTTTAAATGTTATAACACATTAACCTGGGTGGACACTGGAACCAGGTGATTGGCCAAAACAAACACAACAGGGAGGTGACAGAAAGTCACAAATACGGAAGCCCGTTAGTTCCATGACGATTCACGGTTCAGGCCAGTTTAGAAAAGATTTACGAGAACCAGCAGTTTGTATTCCTCTCGAACAGACAGAGAAACATTGTAGATAATAATAGTAATAATAATAATAATAACAACAATAATAATAATATTATTATTATTATTATTTTTATTATTTCAATAATAATAACAATAATAATAATAATTATATGGAACTTTCATGATTCTATTGCCTCACACAAAAGGGCTAGATTTTTCTGTATTATATCTGATGTGGATCGTTGACAAAATACCGAATTAAAAATAATATATTTTTCTTAAGGAAACTGCGTGCGTGTATTGCATCATATATTATAGAGGTACAGCCCGCAAAATAATAAGACCATCTGACAGAGGTTATCTCCTTATATTGGTTTTGTTTTATTTGTAAAGTCAGAAAAGGCTGCTGCCTGTCACACAACTATCTGGAGGACAACAGCGACATCTAGTGCTGTAACTGTTCAGTTCAGCAGCTCACGATGGGCACTAGTGTCCCACTGCTGTCAATGATGACAAAGTTGATCTATTAAAGTACTTTGAGACTTGTCTTTTCTGGTGGATCCTGAGTTGTCTACAGTCCCTCATCCTCATCAAACTGCTGGACACGAAGGGTTTTCATTCAAATGGTTGAAAAATAAAAATCCACACACAAATTGAAAGTGTTTATTGAACAAATGGAAAAACAGTGGACAGATATAAGAGGTTGGCACCAGAAGTGGCCATGTTCTAAATCTGATGACGTTTCCCTAATTTTTGTGTGATATTTCCAAAGAGGTTTGAATTGTAAAGGGAACAGAACATGTTAGCTTTGGTCACACATACAGATGTGAGGTATTCTTAGCTGGTTTTAATGTCTACAACAGATTCACAAAAAGGAGAACAGTTTTCACATATTTGCATAATTCTTTAAAACACAAGTTATAGTCCTGGTACAGTACTGGTTAACATAGAGAAGAAAAAAACAACATAAAGTAAAATAACAAAATTAGAAAAATAAAAGATAATTAATATTGCAATAAATTTGTTCTCTGAAGTCCCAAATTTACACATAAAAATCTATAAAATCCAAGAGCCGGGCAAACTGATATATAAAGTTGTCAGAAAGAGTAGCATCGCTTCAACCAACAGAAATTTGCTCAGTCTGCAACCAACAACATTAAATAACATTAAATTAGCAAGAGGGGATCCACTGCATACAGCAAGGTTTGCACAATTATACACACTTGTGTCCAGCTACAACAAAGAAACTTTAATTCAAACTATCTCCACTAGTTGTGTTTCTAAAAATTATTACATACAGCTTTGGGGGTTTTGTACAGGAGGGGGGGGTCTTTATTCGTCCAACCTTGTGATTTATACTGGATAGAAAGGAGAAATGTTTGGTTCTGTAGTTTCTAAAATATTTATAATTAGAAAAAGCAATTCTGTAAAATGCAGCATTGAACAAAAACAGTTATGAATAAACAGACAATTTATGGGGGGGGGTCACCATTGGTGCATCATGTTGCTATGGCAACACATTCTATGGACTTGTTGAACAAACCTAAAGGAGCATGCACTATAAACATTAGAATAGTTCAGCAGAGTGGTGTGAGTTCAGCTAACATTAGCACCTCAGACGATTAGCACCATGCAGAGGGGGAAGGGGCTTCTGTCCCACACCTGTCGGTCTACTGATGAGGACACACCTGCTCCATCTTCGCCCTCTTATCTTTAATTCTAGCTGAGGAAACGAGGATCAGACGCCTGACTTCAGCCACACCTGCAGACCGAGAACAGACTCCTGTCGATGTTCTCTGATCATCAGTGGCGTCTGTCAGGCCAGTGATGCGTCTGGATAAATAAATGCAGGCGTCACAGAGAGATGACTGGCCTCTGGGGGGGGGTTAAATCTACATGAGCCCGCCTCTCTGAACAAATTCACGTGGGCACACCCACCAGGAAATGAGTACCCCCGATAAAAAGCCTCCATAAACGTCTAAAATATCAAATTATCTCTCATTCTGTATTGCACTTGAAGATGATTTCTTTACATTAGATAAACATGTATAAAAGTTAATATAAGCATACATATATATGTACATGTAACTGATCCCAATGACTTTAATATTCTCTTCTCTTTATCAGAATTGAATTCCTGGTATTTAAAATAAAAAAGTACACAGACTGCATACAGTTAAAAAAATAAGTTACTCTGATGTCCGCTGGTGAACGGCTCTGGTGAACGGCTCTGGTGAACGGCTCTGGTCTCCCGTCAACGTCTCAGTGTTCCAGAGGGAGTGTGTGGCGTCGAGCCCTTTCCCCACGCCGGATCCTTCCCTGAAGAGCCTGGAGAGGCTTTGACTCATGGGGGCGCCGTTAGTGCAAGAACTCCCCAGCGTTTCCTCAGGTCTCCATCCACGCTCCCAAACCCCAGAACGCCCGTCTGTGTCCAGCAGGAGTCGGCCCGGATCCGGTTGCTTCTACACCGGACCGGAGGAGAGATGTCTGCACCTGGATGAGGTGACCATCCATCCTCCCACGTAAGGTGACCCACAGCGTCGCCTCACAGGAAGCACACAGGCCGACTTCCAGGTGGTAATGGGATCCATGAGTAGTTTTCTGGCAGGTTTAGATGTCGACCACGGGGAGCAGGGTGGGGTCTAGAGAGTGGAAACACGAAATGGGTCTGGTGCCAGTGGCCATCTTTTATCTGAAACCAGGTGAGAAGCATTTTTAGTCCAGGTTACTCCACAGGAAGAGCAACACCTTGTCAACAGAGTGATGTCCAACTAAAGGCACGCGGCCCGGTGAGGTCATTGTGTTACCCAGCAGGAGTCTTCAGTGACGTCTGGCTCCAGCTCTCCTCCCAGTTCAAAGACCTCCCCGGTCCAGGCCTTGAACCTCACGGCCTCCTGAGCCAGAGGACCTCCAGCAGACGTCCCACACCGACACGTTCAGGCAGTGGATGACGATGTGCTGCACCGCCCTCAGAGCTCAAGCAGGTGCACGAAGTTCAGCTGGACGCGGCCACGCTGAAGGCGGGCTGCTCGAACAGCAGAATGGGAGGGGGCTAATGAGTCTGGGCGGGGCTAACCTCTGGGATGTGTGCACTATCTGAGCATCTGAAAGACCTTCTGATGTTTTCGTACCCTTGGATGCTGTTACTGGTTTCACACAAGTCTGCCCCCCACCGGTGAAGTTGCAGGAGACTTCGATTGTGTCCGAAGAGCAGCCCAGGTTGGGGTCGATCCAGTAAGTGCCTGAAACATAATAATAAACATATATTTGGTATTTTTGTTCCCTTATGCATTTAAATCTGTCTCCAACGCGTCTTCAACATCGTACCATCATTTAGCTTCTGTTCACAGCTGTGCAGGTCCCTGCAGATACGGACGGGGTTGTCCCTGGTTCCCAGTGGGTTTCTTCAGGCTTTGGATCAGGTTACTGAGGTAGTGGAGGGTCTTAAAGATCTCTGCTCCCTGGTCCAGCATCGGCAGGTCCATCACAGGCTTATTCTGGACGACAGAAACCAAATTAATCTGTGCAGTTTAATAGATTTAAGACATGCAGAAAAGTGCAGATGTGACTCCTGGACGAACCTCAGTCCTGAGTGGGGTGTGTGAGTCCACGAACCAAAGACCATCTTCTTTCTGTAGCAATAAAACGACCTGTTTTATCCTAAACTGTTACCAACAGTATATCTGAACAGCTAGAAATGTCTCACTGTGAAGAAACCAAACATGACTTACGAATAACAGAGGGACGCCCGGGGGCCCCTGAGAAGAAGAAGAAGAAGAAGAGAAGAACAAGAACAAGAAGAAGAAGAAGAAGAACAAGAAGAACAAGAACAAGAACAAGAAGAACAAGAACAAGAAGAAGAACAAGAAGAAGAACAAAAACAAGAACAAGAAGATGAAGAAGAAGAAGGGTTATTTGGACAGTGAATGCCATCCAGATCCAACAATGTGATCTATAAAACCTTACGGGGTTCACCATGAAAAGGTGGAAAACTTACTGGAGTTCCAGGAGGTCCACGAGGTCCAGGAAGATCCCTAACAACATGGTGAAGACGCATCATGATGGATGCGACACAAACGTCTGAACTCCAATGTGAAAAACAAAAAGGGGTGCAAACCTACCCGTGGTCCCTGTAGTCCCTGTCCAGAGATAGAACAGAGACTCGGTTTACTGAGATAACGACACAGAACGCAAAATGTCAAGGGGGAGGGACGTGCTGAGGACTTACAGTCTCTCCACGATTGCCCTTCTGCCCTCTGGGACCCTGTTGACAGATGCACCTGGTGAGACCACCGAAGCCTGACAGGAACTAACCGGTAGACAGTCGCTGTGATACATACCGCACTTCCGTTTGGACCGATGATCCCCACAGGGCCGACAACTCCTCCCCTACCCTGATGGTGACAGGTAGAAGAATGAGACAAGAGGGCGGGGCTTCCAGTGTCATCTAAACCAATGGGATACTCACCATTGTGCCCTGTGGCCCTTTGGTCCTCGTATACCCTTTGGCCCAAGTCTCCTGAGGCCCCTGGAAAGAGCAGCCACACATTTTACATAGTAGAACACTTGACATTAGTTTTCATCTCACACAGCATCTTCGTCTCCTGGTGAAACATCTGACGTCCACTAACAGATTCCACATTGAAGATACAACGGAATAGATTGTTTTCCAGAAAGAACAACTGTAACATCATAAAGGTCGACGATGGAAACTCTGCATACAAGCACACGTCGACCTAGAGACGAGGAATCACAATGTACCACAGGCAGGAAGTGCAGGTCCATCCTGGCCTTCTGCTGTTTGAACATTGGATCTGGTCTCTCCCAAACCATGTCCCTGTGGACCTGGAATAGGAAGGACCTTCCCTAAACCGTTCCCACAAATTTGGAAGCAAAGACTTGTCCAAAATGTCTTGCTGTGCTAAAGTGTTAAGACCGCGTGCCACTGTCCTTTCTCCAGAGGAAGAGGTGTGCCCACATGTCTTTGGACACATCATGTATGGGGACACAAACATGTTATGTAGTCTTGCTCTGCTTTGCCATGGCTTGGGGTGGGATGTCCAGACTGGACGTGTATCCCAGAACGAGCCAAAGTTAGAGGAAGACCTGGCAAAGGGTTCAGAAGTTAACCTGCTCTTCCAGAAAGGAGACCTCTGAGAAGATGAATCATTGGAATGTTGGTGTGTGGAGGACGTGCTGCCGTTTCCTTCTGAACTCACCCTCGGTCCAAACACTCCCAGAATTCCTGGAAATCCTGGTTCCCCTGTGTCACCCTGTTAAACACAAACCATCATGAGATGCTCTCCTGCCTGATTGATGATGGCTGGTGTTTCTGTTGTGGATCAGCATGTCTGTGTGGGTCACACTCACAGGCTGGCCTTTAGGGCCCTGGTCCCCCTGTGGTCCTGGGTAGTCCCATTCCTCCTCTGAACCCTCTTTCCCTGCAGGTCCTGTCTGACCTCGAAGACCTCGCTCGCCCTGGAGGGACAAATAAATCACCAAGAAGCTCATGGGAAGTCAACTGTTTCTCCAACCATGCAAACTGAGGCCATCACAGTGTACCCCCACCATCAGTGATGTCCCCCTTACCTTTGGTCCGATGCTGCCCTGCTCTCCTGGAAAGTCCTGGAACACCAGTTTTGCCACGTGAGCCAGATTTTCCAGGAAGTCCGAGGTCTCCGTCCTCGCCGTGTTCTCCCTGTTGACACGTCATCACATCAACGTGAATGAGAATCAGTGCTGAACGTGGAGCGGTCCGTCATCTTCATCAGGTCCAAGTGTCCTCTTTGGAGACCTCATGTGAAGGAGATTGCCCAGGAACCATCCAGAGCCTCGACACACCTGTGAGTGTCCTCTAGCTCCACCCTCCCATCCTTATGACTGTGTAATCACCAGGTTGTGTGGATGTCGGATGTGTGACGGTTGGTCTCACCGGTATGCCTTTACTGCCATCCTTTCCTGGAGCTCCGTCCGGCCCGGGAACGCCCTCGTGTCCCTCTCGACCCACCACGCCTCTGGGACCGAAAGGACCGCCCCCACCCTGACAGAAAAAGACAACTTTAATGCCTCTACTTGGGCATTTTATTTGACTATCACTGAAGTTACTGAGGGGGGTCAGGATGTCTGGAGACTGTGGGCTCACCTCTGGGCCTCTGGTTCCTTTTGGTCCTGCCTTCCCCGGTTTACCTTTCTGCCCCTACAGAGAGGTAAACAACCTGATTATTCATCATTACCCCCCCATCTGTGCTGTCTTTGTCCTTCGGTAACATGTGACCAGGCATGCAGACCAGCAGGCCATTTCTCCCTCAAGCTAGAAGATGCAAACAGCATCCTTCCCCTCCACGTTTCCGTTGGGTCGCTGCGACACCACAGAACGTTCCCCGTTTCCCTCCTGATGTTGTTGTAAACCTCTAGACACTATTGGTGGAACCAGCTGGTTTACCTGATGCTTATTCAGGCATATAACTCACATTACAGCCGTGCAAATGTTCCAACAGTAGAGGGCTTGTGCTAAAAATAGCTGAGACCACAGAATAATAGAGCTGCACATCAAACCACAACACAACCGTGTTCTGCTACAAGCAACACACAGGTTGTGTGTTTTGGCATTCTTACCAGATCTCCTTTGGCCCCTTGGGTCCTTGTTGGCCACGAGGTCCAGGATGTCCCTGAAATATAAAGCGTATGGAGGCGACCTGTGTGAAGACCCTGCCGGGTGTTTAGCATCCCATCTGAACCCTGATACTCACAGGGAGCCCAGGAGCTCCAGATCGGCCTCGTTCTCCATCCAGACCAACCTGACCCTGGGGAAGAGTCACAGAAGTTTAACCTGATGACCCCAAACACCAACACAGAACCCTTCAGAATCCCCCCACTGACGGGACGCACTCTGTAGCCCGGATCTCCTGGTTCCCCTCTCTCCCCCCGGTCACCCGGAAGACCCTGATGAGACAAGATGGAAATGAGGAAACAAGGCAGACGAAGAGCAGAAGAAAGGAGGAGAGGCTCAGGTGCGACTTACCGTGTCACCTTGAGGGCCAGGAGGACCTTCCACCTTCCCCGTCGTCTCCCCTGCTCGCCCTGCAGATGCAAACCAACAGTGGTGTCAGACATCGATACGACATGTGTGCTCTCTCTACACGCCGTCTGGCGCCAGAGACGTGCACAACCCTCCTTAAAGGACCGCAGATGAATTCGATTCTGGACCAAAACAACAATCTGTGTTACGCAGATCGTAAATAAGGTGTACCTTTTCACCTTTTGGTCCTGGAGAGCCCATGGGGCCCTGCGATCCCTGATGGCCCTGTAGAGACAACCGTTGTGTGAAACAACCGTTTTTAAGGACGCGTGAACGTCCGTCCACACGCAGACGTCTTACCTCATAACCTGCGATCCCAGGCTCCTCCCCTGCTGACCCATCCGCCCAGGGGCCCCCTGTGGACAACAGTTAGGATCGAGTTGAGGGCCCCACCACACCTGTCTTTGTGTCTTTATAAAGAACATGTACTACTGTCCCCTTTACCACATGTCCGATGGTTCCTCTGGACCCCTTCTGCCCAACGAAGCCTAGGGGTCGGTCTTTCCCACCAATCCGGTCTCCCCGAGGTGACCTTGTTGACCTTTGGCGCCCTAAACATAGACTTTGCTTCAGCTTCAGTATCACTGGTATCAGTGGTGAGATCAGAGATATTGATCTGATATCGGTACCTTTGGCCCTAGTTTGCCTCTTTTCCCCAATCTTTCCTGGTTTCCCTTCTGGGCCCTTTGGAGAGGAAACAACGGGACTTCAGATGAAGGTGGACGTCAAGCAAGGTGTGAACATATGTCACCATGGAGACGGATCCTCACTCTGAAGCCAGTCAGTCCAGGGTTCCCAGGTGGGCCCTCCTTTCCCTTTAGTCCAGTTTCACCTTTTTCTCCTTGGTCCCCCTCCTGACCCATGTCGCCTTTTTCCCCCTGGGGTGCAGCAGAGACCATGTTTTTAGCTCATGAACATGCTTTACAGTTTGGTGTCTCCATTTACATCATCGTCATCATCATCTGGGACATGTGGGGGGCAGACGTCACCTTGACTCCATCAGGACCAGCTGGACCAGCTTCTCCCTCCAGGCCCGGGTCTCCCTGTTACCCCCACAAAAAAAGACTCATGAAGGGAGGGGCATGATCTCAGGGGGTGTCAGTTCATGACAGTAAAACTCACCCGCTGTCCCATCAGTCCCTGCTCTCCCCCCGTTCCCAGCAGCACCAATGGGCCCCTGGTGAGCAGACAGACCATCAGGTCGTGTGAACACCAATCGATGTTCTGGACTTCAGGGCGACTCTTACCTTCTCGCCCGGCTCGCCCGGCAGGCCTGGTTCCCCCACCTTTCCTGGCGGACCCTTTAAAACAAGCGGAGGATGGAGGACAGAGAACAGTGAGTGGTTCTGGTCCAGACGAGGTGCTGACTCAGCGGTGGGGGGGGGGGGCAACAGATGCCACACGTTTAATCGTTTATCCTCACAATACCCTTTTTGTTCACGCAAATGAACACCAGCAATCTCCTCTGTGTGTGTATGTGTGTGTGTGGAGGGGGGGGGGGCAGGCAGGCATGCAAGAGTGTTTCAGGGTCTCCCACCTTATGACCAATCTCTCCCAGGAGTCCCACGGTCCCTGGGGGCCCCGGCGGTCCCTGCATGACAACAACAACACCATCAGGTCTCCTTTAGCGAGGCATCAGTGGAACATCTGTGTGGCACAGACCAGAACCGGGTCTGTTTGTTTGTTTGTTTGTTTGTTTGTTTGTTTGTTCATTTGTCAGCTGGACAACAAACAACTGAAACCTGGTGGGAGGAGTCTGAAGGAGGAATTATGGAGCTTCCTAACCCTAACAGCTCCAGACGCTCCGGATTGAATCTTGACTTCAGGTCCAGAAGCTTCACTAACAGTCCTGGACCGTTTGCATGGAGCTTCTCTTGGATTTGTGAATGTTTTTTCATCGTGAACCAAGCAGCACGTCTGACGGTCACACCTGTGAAGGATTTACCGACCGCTGCAGATGAAATCAGGGTGTGAAGCCTTAAACCCTCCATTACTGCTCGTCTGAACCGTCGTCTGCCTGGAGCAGACGAGGCTTCCTCTGAGCCGTAATGACTCCAGTCTCGTTTGCCTGTGATTCATTCACATCACAGGAACCGACGCCTGTGCCTCTAACGCCGACTGGATTCAGCCTGCAGAGTCTAAACAGGCGTATAGTTTGATCCATCGCCCTCTTTTCATGTGCAGAAAAGAAAAACTGCACTGAATTCCTCGTGGGAATTAAACCTGGATTTCACCTGGGAGATCAGAACTTTGGCGCTTCAGTTATCGTCTGCTCATCGCCGGCAGAGATGGAAGGAAGGAGTCAATCCTCCGGCGGTATGGAGGAAACTTTTATTACAGTCGGCTTCAAGTGGAGGGTTCGTCGTCAAGGACGACGTAAAAAACAACAAAACCAGACAGGAAATGTGTCGCCTGGCCCCCCAGGGGGCAGACGAGGATGTGAAGATGAAGAGGAGCAGGTTGATGAGGGTCGTACCGGCTCGCCAGCTATTCCCTTGTCCCCTGGGGGCCCCGAGGGCCCTTGGACACCCTGCAGACAGAAGGACGAGTGAGGCCCGAGTACATGCATTGGTATCAAACACCAAACAGGCTGCAGCTCTGGACTGAACTCACAGGGAAACCTTTGGGCCCCGTCTCGCCCGGATCGCCCAGCTTCCCCTTCAGAGAAGAGACAGAGGAGTTCATCTGAGTCCAATCAGATTCATCAACACGTCTGCAAGGCTAACGCCACTCACTAACACTTTACACTCACACAAGATGCTAACGCCACACGCTAACACTTTACACTCACACAAGATGCTAACGCCACACGCTAACACTTTACACTCACACAAGATGCTAACGCCACACGCTAACACTTTACACTCTCACAAGAGGCTAACACCACACGCTAACAGTTTACACTCACACAAGATGCTAACACCACACGCTAACAGTTTACACTCACACAGATGCTAAACACCACACGCTAACACCACATGCCCAAATCTACAAGCCCAAATCACCTGAGACCCTGGAAAGCCGATTTTTCCTGGAGGCCCATCGAAACCCTGTGGAGAGATAAGCAGATGATAGGAACACATGAGAGGAACACATGAGAGGAATAGATGAGAGGAACACATGAGGAACAGATGAGAGGAACAGATGAGAGAAATAGATGAGGAACAGATGAGAGGAACAGATGAGAGAAACAGATGAGCAACAGATGAGAGGAACAGATGAGGAACAGATAAGGAAGAGATGAGAGGAACAGATGAGGAACAGATGAGGAACAGATGAGGAACAGATGAGAGGAACAGATGAGAGAAACAGATGAGGAACAGATGAGAGGAATAGATGAGAGGAATAGATGAGGAACAGATGAGAGGAACAGATGAGAAAAATAGATGAGGAACAGATGAGAGGAACAGATGAGAAGAACAGATGAGAGAAACAGATGAGGAACAGATGAGAGGAATAGATGAGAAGAACAGATGAGAGAAACAGATGAGGAACAGATGAGAGGAATAGATGAGGAATAGATGAGGAACAGATGAGAGAAACAGATGAGTAACAGATGAGAGGAACAGATGAGAGAAGTTATCCACAACAGCAGGCTCCTCCCCTCGATGTCTGGAGGCGTGGCCTGAATGAAAACTACAGAATTACAACAAATGTATTGAACACAGCAGATTTCTCACCTTCCTGCCCTCTGAGCCCGCCTCTCCTGTCGGCCCGTCGGCTCCCATCGCCCCCTGAAACACAAGACAGGTCACCTCACCAGCAGAGGGCACTGCAACACACCCAACGGCCAGCACCACACACACACACACACACACACACACACACACAACACACACAACACACACACACACACACAGATACACACAGATACACACACACACAGATACACACACACACACACACACACACACACACACACACACACACACAGATACACACACACACACACACAGATACACACACACACACACACACACACACACACAGATACACACACACACACACACACACAGATACACACAGATACACACACACACAGATACACACAGATACACACACACACACAGATACACACAGATACACACACACACACCACACACACACACACAGACACACACAACAGATACACACACACACACACACACACAGATACACACACACACACACACACACACACACACACACACACACAGACACACACACACACACACACAGACACACACACAGATACACACACACACACACACACAGATACACACACACACACACACACAGACACACACACAGATACACACACACACACACACACAGATACACACACACACACACAGATACACACAGATACACACACACACACACACACAGACACACACACAGATACACACACACACAGACACACACACAGATACACACACACACACAACACACACAGATACACACACACACACACACACACACACACACACACACACACACACAGACACACACACACACACACCACAGACACACACAGACACACACACACAACACACACAGACACAACACACAGATAACACACACACACACACACACACAGACACACACAACACACACACACAGACACACACACACACACACACACACACACACACACACACAGACACACACACACACACACACACACACAGATACACACACACACACACACACACACACACACACACACACACAGACACACACCACACACACACACAGACACACACACACACACACACACACACACACACACACACACACACACACACAGATACACACACACACACACACACACACAGACACACACACACACACACACACACACACACACACACCACACGAACATGTTGACTGGCTGATGAAGATTCTTCCTCCTCATCTGTAATGATTTGATTCGACACGACGTGTCCACACCCGGCCGTGATTGGCTGATGACTGAGCACAGTGGGCGTTAGCACTAGCCAAGGTGCCTTAAGCCTGTTATACATGGAGCTCATTAACATTCCTGTCTGGGGTACCGCCTACCCCCCCCCTCCAGTGTATACCTGGATTAACAAATATTCCAGGACACCCAGAAAACGGGAATACAGTAATCCCTCGTTCCTCGCGGTTAGTGTGTTCCAGGAACCACACGTGATTAACAAATTCCACTATAGAGCGACAAGTATTTATCTTAATATTTACAGTAATTTAAACGTTTGTGAAGCCCCCCCATACTGATATTAAACCACCTTATATCTGTATTACCTGTAAAACACTCTGAAGTCTGAGACTCACGGAACGTAGCGCACTTCCTGATGCTGTCAGCCAATAGAATGTGAGTACGGTGTCACATGACTGCCTACTAAAAATCCGCAATGAGGTGAAGTCGCAAGCCTTGAGGCACGAATGCGTGATTACTGTAGTGGAATGTAATGCTGGAGGAGTCAGAGAGGCGGTCCCACATCAGCCGTCAGGTGGGAACATTAGCGTTCCCATTGGGGGGGCGGAGACGTACCCGTAAACCTTTGGCTCCTCTGGTCCCGGCTGGTCCTGCTGCTCCGGGAGGGCCCTGGCAGACAAAGGGGGGGGGGAGGAGAGATGAAACAAAGACTTTCACCCCCTGGGGGGGTAACCCTGAAGGCCAGGCTGACCTGGGGTCGTACTCTGGGGTTTGTTGTTGGATCCGACCAATTAAAACACCTGCTCTGGAATCCAGTCCGCCGCGCCCCACAGCCCTATATTTATGTTTGTTTTGGTGGCTCTGTGGCCCCCCTGTGGCCCACCCTGTGGCCCTCTCTGTGGCCCCCACTCCCTGTGGCAATGGCAGGCGGGGGCAAACGAGGAGCAGTGGCAGCTTCTAATTGGTTGGAGGTGTGGGGCGTCTGACTGACCGGAGGCTGACGTGATCAGCAGGAAGCTGCCAGCTCTCATCATGCTAACAGAAAGCTACAGCTATCAATGCTAAGCTACTCTACACACTACGTTTAACTACAATCACACAAATAACACGCTGTCATCTGCAAACAGGAGTCAGTGGACAGGAGGGGGAGGGCAACTCACTGGTCTTCCTGGGGGTCCGGGGGGCCCCGTCTCGCCGAGCGTCCCCGGGTGACCCTACAAAGCAATGCAGGCACAAACACACAGATTACAGCCGGGCACACGACCCACTCAAATACACAGCAAGAATAAACATGCTAACATGAACACGTTAAGGAGCATTCTGTGTCCACACAGAAACACAAAATCAAACTTTATTAAACCAGCTCACATCACCAAACCCTCCAGACTCCCCCCTTTCAACTGTTACACATAATTTAAATTTGCTTGAGGCAGCAAAATGATGAAATTCAGACGCACCAACACGTGTTAGCACCGTTACAAACGTCTGCAGAAACGCTCTGCACACGGAAACACGCATGCAACCCAGCCATAAGTCACGAGAGTGAAAGCAGAGCAGCAGAAACCCAGAGGACATTATTTTATCCGTGAAAACAAACGGCGTCTGGACGCCTGGCCGGGGATTTTATTGGGCTTCGCTTTATTGGCTCAAACATTTGTAGAAAAAACGGAATCATGTAGCGGGAAGTGTTCCTGGCAAAACGGCTCCGATCAATAAAAGCGATCGTGTGCGTCGCAGCAGGCGCTTGGATCTCGTGCAACGGCAGCTGTAAATCAGACGATGCTGGGAGTTTTATCCGCCTGTCGGCGCCGTGGACACGTGACGGCGGCGGGATGACGCAGGCTATTCCAGGGGGTCTGTTTCTGTTTAACAGCTGAAATGTCGGGACAGCAGACAACTTCCTTTTGAGTGTGTGTAAGTGTGTGTAAGTGTGTGTAAGTGTGTCTGGTGAGTGGTGAAGTCTCAGGAGAGACCTGATTGGACGTCTGCCAGCAGGAAACATCCCTTTGTTTCCACCAGGAAGACTAAACACTGGTTCCTTCCCCCGCACGAGAACATCATGTCGGATGAAAAACCAGGTGAGGTGTTTGACGCCCCTGAAATAAAGACCTGTGGGGGCGTCTGAAAGCAAACTCTTTCCCTTCCTTAAACCTCGGGGGCATTCGGGGTTTCAGACGGAGACGTCAGGGTTTCCTGAGGCCGTTAAAGACGTCTGAGGAAGTAAATCACTGGAGGCGATCTGCTGGAACCATTCGGTTCTTTGTTTGGACCAGTGTTGGAGCCGTCTCCAGCTGGAGGCCCCTCGCCAGCTGCCAAACCACCGCTGAGAAAACATCGTCCATTAGGTGATGTGCCTCGTTTCCACTTTGGCGTCCCCACACATCAGCGTATTCCCATGGGAATACCACACCAACACGTTCACCACACCAACACATTCACCACACCAACATGTTCACCACGCCAACACATTCACCATACCAACATGTTCACCACACCAACATGTTCATCACACCAACATGTTCACCACACCAACACGTTCACCACACCAACACGTTCACCACACCAACATGTTCACCACACCAACATGTTCACCACACCAACACGTTCATCACACCAACACGTTCACCACACCAACATGTTCACCACATCAACATGTTCATCACACTCATCAGGTTCGTGGAGTCTTACCGTTGATCCCTTTTCTCCAGGCGGTCCAGGAAGGCCCATCTCACCTCGATCCCCCTGAAACACCAGTTCAACCTTCAGTGGATCTCCAACATCTACCCATGAGTTCACAGGAAGTCCATGATCTCTACCTTCTCCCCTGCCAGTCCTGCCTCCCCCACTGGTCCGATGAAGCCCACCAAGCCCTGAAATACAGTCTCCATGTTGGATGGATGGACAGACTCTAGGGGACAAATGGAAGCTTTGGAATGGAGGTTCTTACTCTTTCTCCCATGGATCCAACGTTCCCCGTGATGCCAGGCTCTCCCTGCACAGCCAACACAACTAGTTATTAGTTACAGTAATCAGATTACCACCAGAGTGATCAGAGCGTTTTACTTTACCTTCGCTCCATCAGGCCCAACCTTCCCAGGAAAGCCTTTTCTGCCTATTCTCCCCTGAAACAGCAGAGTGATGAGGAGTAAATAACACACACACACACACACACACACACACACACACACACACACACACACACACACACGCAGTAATTATCCGTCAACACCTCGTTACCATCCATTAGGAGGAGGATGAATGTGGTGAGGCGAAGAAGTTGATGGCTCTAAATGCCTCCAGACCAGCTATGGCAGGGGCAGGTAGGTCCAGCAGGACTTCCTGGCAGGCTAAGTCAGTACTGCTGCTCAGACAGTAACTCCCAGGGTTCAGAGGGGCTAAGTGCTTTTTTACCACCAAGAACTCCAACATCAGACATGTAGAACTACTGGAGACTGAGTGATGTAAGCGTTCCAGAAGCCTCCAGGGCGGCGGCGGTGGGCAGCACCGGTGAGGCGGTACAGACTGACACTGGATCTCACTCAGACACCCAGCAGAAGCAGATGTTCGTACGGACGCTCCTGAACATCAGCTGATTCACCGCCCTGAAACGTAACCCAGAGACGGACCGACGAGTCATACCCAACCTGCCCCAGCAGCAAGGAGCTGGAGGAATGGGTGAGACGGGGGAGGAATGAGGGAGTCAGAGTCACAGAAAGGACACTGACTGGGAAGAGGGAGAAGAAAGGAGGTGGACTGAACCAGGAGAACAGGTGGTCCTCAAAAAGAGAAGAGCAGGCCTGGAGGAACCGCTCAGCATCTCCGTGTCCGCAGAGACCCGTCAACCTTCTAAGGCCGACACCCATCAGCACGCCCGCGGAGGCTGTTCCTCCTGGTGGACGAGGACAGGGGCTGCAGGTCCGGATGAGACGGACGGCACGTGAACTATCAGGCACGTCGCCACGGCAACAGAGACGACCAGAGATGTTTCAGGGGAGAATATAAAGTTAGGAATTGATTGCTAATAGCTGACCCTGAAGCCTCCTCTGATCCTCCTACAGGACAGACCGGTAGGTTCACGTCTGTTGGTTCAAACCTGTAGGTTCAGACCTGTAGGTTAACACCCATAGGTTCAGACTGGTAGGTTCACACCTGTAGGTTCACACCTGTAGGTTCACACCTGTAGGTTCAGACCAGTAGGTTCACACCTGTAGGTTCAAACCTGTAGGTTCAGACCGGTAGGTTCACACCTGTAGGTTCACACCTGTAGGTTCACACCTGTAGGTTCAGACCAGTAGGTTCACACCTGTAGGTTCAAACCTGTAGGTTCAGACCGGTAGGTTCACACCTGTAGGTTCACACCTGTAGGTTCACACCTGTAGGCTCAGACCGGTAGGTTCACACCTGTAGGTTCAGACCGGTAGGTTCACACCTGTAGGTTCACACCTGTAGGTTCACACCTGTAGGTTCAAACCTGTAGGTTCACACCTGTAGGTTCAGACCAGTAGGTTCACACCTGTAGGTTCAAACCTGTAGGTTCAAACCTGTAGGTTCAAACCTGTAGGTTCACACCTGTAGGCTCAGACCAGTAGGTTCACACCTGTAGGTTCAGACCAGTAGGTTCACACCTGTAGGTTCAGACCTGTAGGTTCAAACCTGTAGGTTCAGACCTGTAGGTTCAGACCAGTAGGTTCAAACCTGTAGGTTCACACCTGTAGGCTCAGACCAGTAGGTTCACACCTGTAGGTTCAAACCTGTAGGTTCAGACCGGTAGGTTCACACCTGTAGGTTCAAACCTGTAGGTTCACACCTGTTGGTTCAGACCAGTAGGTTCACACCTGTAGGTTCACACTTGTAGGTTCACACCTGTAGGTTCACACCTGTAGGCTCAGACCAGTAGGTTCACACCTGTAGGTTCAAACCTGTAGGTTCAAACCTGTAGGTTCAGACCAGTAGGTTCAGACCAGTAGGTTCAAACCTGTAGGTTCAAACCTGTAGGTTCACACCTGTAGGCTCAGACCAGTAGGTTCACACCTGTAGGTTCAAACCTGTAGGTTCAGACCGGTAGGTTCAGACCAGTAGGTTCACACCTGTAGGTTCAAACCTGTAGGTTCACACCTGATGGTTCAGACCAGTAGGTTCACACCTGTAGGTTCACACTTGTAGGTTCACACCTGTAGGTTCACACCTGTAGGCTCAGACCAGTAGGTTCACACCTGTAGGTTCACACCTGTAGGTTCACACTTGTAGGTTCACACCTGTAGGTTCACACCTGTAGGCTCAGACCTGTAGGTTCACACCTGTAGGTTCAGACCGGTAGGTTCACACTTGTAGACTTTTATCACCTTCATATGCGGGTCAGACAAACTGTTGAACCTCCATGATGAGTCCTGAACCCCCCCATCACCTCCCACCACTCACCTCTAGTCCCGTGGCCCCCGGCGGCCCCAGCGGACCCTCGTCTCCCTGAAACAGATGGTATGAATCACGTTTGGGGACGTGAAGCCGCCCCCAGTCTGAGAAGCCTCTGGTTGATGCTCTGGTTCTTACCTCCAGGCCCGGCACCCCCCGGGGGCCCGGCAAGCCTCTGGCCCCGGACTTTCCCTGCAGGGGGTAAAAAGCAGTCGTCATGCGATTGATCATGTCTGAAAGTACCCCAGTCATGCACGTGTTTCTGTCCACACGTGTGTCCGCCGTGCAGCGCTCCCGTGAGCCGGTGGGCGTGCCGCCAGGCCATCATGACCCCTCACCCACCTTTGGTCCTTCGAGGCCGTTGTCCCCCGGCGGTCCCATGTCACCGGGGAAACCCTGTGGGGGGGGGGTTACAGAGTCAGTGTCCTGCTGCGGGTGTGAGGGCAGACGTTCAGGCGGCAGTAGGAATACGAACCTCGGGGCCGGGCGGTCCAGGTGCGCCGTGGGGGCCGCGCTCCCCCAGCTTCCCCTGCAACACACACAGGAGCGTAAGCCAATCAGAGACAGCGCCGGGGGCTCTGGGAAAATGGATTTTCTTGCCAAGAGCTTAAAGAACCGATCCTAACCCGTGTGTGTGTGTGTGTGTGTGTGTGTGTGTGTGTGTGTGTGTGCGTGTGTGTGTGTGTGTGTGTGTGTGTGTGTGTGTGTGTGTACACCCATATGGTATACAGTTACAGCTTCTATAGATTTAATGGAAGGTGCTTTTACTACATTTGGACCGAGGCAGGATTATAATTTCCCTTCAGTTTTAGTTTCCCTGCTAAACTAAGCTGAGCTAAGCTAAGCTAAGCTAAGCTAAGCTAACCCGCTGCTGAACTGAACGGACCGATCGATGAGACTTATTGATTATATGTATAACCCCCCTTTGAGCATTGTGTGCTCATGGATTAAAGCCAAACGAACCTGCAGTCCGGCTTTCCCTCGTGGTCCTGGTAGTCCTGGAGCCCCCAGGACCCCCTGTCCAACACAAACAGCAGTCACACAGCGTTCACAAGCAGAACACACACTGCTGATGTGTTTCCTATTGGACACGCGTGACTCTGCTCCGTGTTGGTGTCGTGTAGGGACCCTCTGATCTACACGCTACACGGTTAGCTCACACGTCCAGACAGGAGAACGAGAACAGAAGAGTTTCCACCAGCTGCTCACATCTGGAGAAGTCATTTCAAAAAACCCAGTTCTGCAACACGGGTTGTGTAACACGGGACGTATGTACCGGGGTAGCATGCAGAGCAGGGCTGGGGAACAGTAGTAGCATGTACATGTGTGTTGCCGTGGTGATATACCTTGTCGCCTTTGAACCCGGGCTCCCCTTGTTCTCCAGGAACCCCGATGTCACCCTGGAAAATAAAGGTAGAGGAGAACATCAGGGAGGGGGGTAACGTGAGCACATTAAACTGGTTTAAGTCCAGCTCTGGTCTCAGGACCCCCCCAGGGGTAACGACAGGAGGATGCTGACACTCTCTCCATCTTTACTCCCTGAGGCTGGTCAGGAAGAGTCAGTGTGAGATAGGCTGCTGGGGTTAGCAGGAGACGCTAACGCGCTAACGTGGGACCGTTTAAAGCTTCACTACTGGCTTCATTTGAACCTGGGACCACGTCTCTCATCACTTCCTGGGAAGCAGCTTCAGAGACTGTAAGAACCTGGTCCAGGCTCTTATTGTGAAGGGAAATTCTTTTAATCATCTACTTTGCGGCTAACGGCACAGTTTCTACTTCGTTAATGAAGGAAAGGTTTGAAACGGGAAAAAACAAATGGAGCCAGAAGCTGCATAGCTTAGCTTAGCTCAGCTTAGCTAATAGACTTACATCAGGGGAACAGCTTCTAAATGAACACATCCTCTTTATTTTTAACTGCACAAATAGTCCAAAGTGTTCTATGTCTTATTTCCAGATTTAGTTAATTTTGTTGTCACCATGACGATTCCAGGAAGTCACACACGACCCCCCTAGAATCACAAACGCTCACTTTTACTCTTTGGTTTTAAACAAGCTGAACTAACAGTAAATAATGTTTAATCAAATAACTTAAAAACCTGATTTTCTTTGTTGTTGTTATTTTTTTCTGAACCAGGCTAGTTGCTAAAGCTAAATGCTAACCATCTCCTCGCTCTCGCTCCAGCTCCATAGTGAACATAGTGATTTAATACGATGTGAAACAACCGCTTTGATTATTTCATCTTACACAGACTCACAGGAAAGAAAGTCATGTTGTTTGTGTGAGTGTGTGTGTGTGTGTGTGTGTGTGTGTGTGTCTGTGTGTGTGTGTGTGTGTGTGTGTGTGTGTGTGTGTGTGAAGGCATGCTGCTCAAACGTGGATCAATAACAGAATCTTCAGATCACCTTATCACCTTTCAGTCCTGCTTCTCCTGGATTTCCGGGCACCCCCTGGAAGACACAACAGACGTTTAAGTGTCCCCCAAAACCAAACCCCGCCCACAACCTGCCTCCCAGAACAAGAAAACGTTGCCGTGAGCGACAGGCGCTTCAGGAAGTCCTCCGGTGCTCTGGGTTCCTGCGCCGGCGCCCCCCCGGGGGTTTACCTTCAGTCCAGCTGGTCCAGGACGGCCCATGTCCCCCACCGGTCCCATGTCGCCCTGTCAGAAGGGGGACATGTCAGACCACACCCATGATGTCAAAGGTCATCGCCGCGGCAACACATGACTGATCAGATGTGAGGCCACGAGGGTCCACCAGGACGCGAACCCGTTAACGCTAGGGGCCACAGGGGGCGCCCCAGAGCAGCCCGTGTCCGGGTCACAACCGCTCAAATCACAATAACATCTGACAGCTGTAGAGGAAGACGATGACCCCCCCGCCGCCACCTTCCTGTCTCTGTCCCTGGGGGCGGGGCTCTGATGGTCGCATCCCGAAGCGTCGCCCGGTCGCCGTCGGGTCGATGGAAGCAGAGCTGTAATCAGACCGTCGTCCAATTACAGGCCTCCGCCGCCGCCAGGGGCCCAGAATAGACCAGGAGCAGCGGGGGGGGCGACACGACGAGAGAAACCAGGGAGACGCTGTAATTACAGCGGGCGTGGAGGGCGGGGCAAGGGGGCGGATCCCGCTCAGATGTAGGTTCACAGCCCAACGGTAGGACACACACACACACACACACACACACACACCAGAATACTCACAATCAGGCCCAGGACTCCGTGTGGACCGGGGGCTCCCAGGTCACCCTAGGGGGGGGAGGAGTTAGGAGATGAAGGCAGGAGGAGCTTATGGGTTCTTGGCTCTTTTTGAACAAACACGCTAGAAGAGAGGCTCAGTGTTCACATGAGAGGGGCTGTGTGTGTGTGTGTGTGTGTGTGTGTGTGTGTGTGTGTGTGTGTGTGTGTGTGTGAGGTGAGGGTGGGGGTGGGGGTGTGAACCCATCGTCCCACCAGAGGCAGCACAGGTCTGTCCTGAGTGGTCACACCCCCCAGAGGACGAGCCAGAAGGAGGCGACGCCCCCCCTCCCCAGGGGTCTCATCCCAAACACAGCCGTGACCTCTGACCTCTCCTCTGATGGAGTCTGACCCACTGATTGGTCAAACAGCTCTGCACACACTCACAGAAGCAGAGTGTTTAGTAACTCCTCCCTCATCATGCTGACAGCAGCCTTACAGCCCTTAACTTAGCTTAGCATTAGCCTCAGCTATTGGCTAATTTGCATTGGGTACCAGCTACCAAATAGTGTAATGCTAACATTTGGTAACTGGAACCCATGATGCTTACCATGCTTAATCCAGCATGGTAAGCATCAAATGAATAGCATCACCATGCGTTAGCATCACTGTACGTTAGCATCAATGTACTGTGCGTTAGCCGCTAATGTGGCTCTGGGCACAGGCGATGGTGATGATGATGATGATGATGATGATGATGAAGGTGGCCGATCCTTAATTAGCAGTGACATTGAGCTAAGTTCAGTTTACTATTCTTGGATTTCAGCGCTGGCGAGAGTCGCTCCAGAATCCTGACTGGACAAGCTGACAGCAGAACCCAGAACAGAACCCAGAACAGAACCCAGAACAGAACCCAGAGCAGAACCCAGAACAGAACCCAGAACAGAACCCAAAGCAGAACCCAGAACAGAACCCAAAGCAGAACCCAGAGCAGAACCCAGAAAAGAACCCAGAGCAGAACCCAGAAAAGAACCCAGAACAGAACCCAAAGCAGAACCCAGAGCAGAACCCAGAACAGAACCCAGAACAGAACCCAAAGCAGAACCCAGAGCAGAACCCAGAACAGAACCCAGAACAGAACCCAAAGCAGAACCCAGAGCAGAACCCAGAACAGAACCCAGAGCAGAACCCAGAGCAGAACCCAGAAAAGAACCCAGAACAGAACCCAGAGCAGAACCCAGAACAGAACCCAGAACAGAACCTAAAGCAGAACCCAGAGCAGAACCCAGAACAGAACCCAGAACAGAACCCAGAGCAGAACCCAGAGCAGAACCCAGAACAGAACCCAGAACAGAACCCAAAGCAGAACCCAGAGCAGAACCCAGAACAGAACCCAGAACATAACCCAGAGCAGAACCCAGAACAGAACCCAGAGCAGAACCCAGAACAGAACCCAGAACAGAACCCAGAACAGAACCCAGAGCAGAACCCAGAGCAGAACCCAGAACAGAACCCAGAACAGAACCCAGAGCAGAACCCAGAACAGAACCCAGAGCAGAACCCAGAACAGAACCCAGAGCATCAGAACCGCTGCTCCACCTTTAACGCTGCAGCGGCTCAGGAGGCGGTGCCAAGAAGAGTCATCCAGAACAGGAAAGGCTGGTACTAAAGTAGCTGTGGCAGAGAAACCACTGCTGTGTGTGTGTGTGTGTGTGTGTGTGTGTGTGTGTGTGTGTGTGTGTGTGTGTGTGTGTGTGTGTGTGTGTGTGTGTGTGACGCACCGGCTCTCCATCTGGTCCAGGGGGTCCTCTCTCCCCAAAGTCCCCTGGAAACCCCTGAGGACAGAACAGGTGTTGAAATTATCTGATGGATTTACTCCAGTAAAGATGTTTAAACTCTTTTGCTCTGATAAAAACATTTGAACCAGAACCAAAGCAGTCAGACTGTAACATCCTGCAACACACTGAATTCAACATTTTACCCCGACCTACTAGCATAGGTCAAAGATCAGAGCTACTGCTCTGACCTACTGCCATTGATCAAAGCGCTAGCTGTGATCAATGGTCTCACTCAAGGTCCAGGTCATCATCTCATCCTGTGTGCCTGA
>CM023623.1:103258-111340 GCA_013358685.1 Antennarius maculatus
GAGGAGTTACTGCACCTGCCTGCCAGGATAACCTTTGGCACCTGGGCTTCCGACCGGACCTCGCTCTCCCTGTAGGGGGGGGGCAATAAGGGAGGGGGGCCGAGTGGGGGCGAGAGAGAGAGAGAGATGGTGGGCGATCCAATCACAGTGACACACAGAACACACAACCAAACAGGAAGTGTCCATTAATCCACACACACACTTCCTGTCACACACGCTAGCAGCCGTTAGCCTCGTTAGCTCATCAGGACGGATGGGGGGGGGTCCGAGGGCGTGTCCACGCTTTACACACACCAGCTGGTGTTCATATGACTCGCTGCTGTGACTCAGACTCCCAGTGGAGGTGGGGGGGGGCATTCCATTCCATTCCAGGTCATCAGTGGTGAGAACCATCGAGGGGAACCCCCCCATGACGTCACCACAGGAAGTGTGTGACAAGGAAAGGTTCCACTCCGCTTCCCATGACTCAGCACTTTCAGGCAGGAGAATGACCGAGAATGACTGGAACGGCCCCCCCGGGGGCCACTGGAACAGCCCCTGGGGGCCGGAGGCCAACGGGCTCCGGGGGCCAATGAAGAAAGGAGCAGGCGAGCCGCTCACCCCCCACTACGAAAACGGGACGACACCAGACACACGACCGGAGCTAATGCTGGGGGGGGTCCAGAGCGATGGGGGGGGGCCAGGACAGAGTGATGGGGGGGCTGGTCCAGAGCGATGGGGGGGCTGATCCAGAGCGATGGGGGGGTCCAGGACAGAGCGATGGGGGGGCTGGTCCAGAGCGATGGGGGGGCTGATCCAGAGCGATGGGCGGGCTGGTCCAGAGCGATGGGGGGGCTGATCCAGAGCGATGGGGGGGCTGATCCAGAGCGATGGGGGAGTCCAGGACAGAGCGATGGGGGGGCTGGTCCAGAGCGATGGGGGAGTCCAGGACAGAGCGATGGGGGGGCTGGTCCAGAGCGATGGGGGGGCTGGTCCAGAGCGATGGGGGGGTCCAGGACAGAGCGATGGGGGGGCTGATCCAGAGCGATGGGGGGGCTGGTCCAGAGCGATGGGGGGGTCCAGGACAGAGCGATGGGGGGGCTGATCCAGAGTGATGGGGGGGCTGGTCCAGAGCGATGGGGGGGCTGATCCAGAGCGATGGGGGGGTCCAGGACAGAGCGATGGGGGGGCTGATCCAGAGCGATGGGGGGGCTGGTCCAGAGTGTCGGCGGTTGGATTGCCCCGCGGCTCTTCCCTCTCTGGAGAGACTCGCTGCTCCGGCCAGATGGCCCCCCTCACCGCTCTGTAACAGGCTGATCACACACACACACACACACACACACACACACACACACACACACACACACACACACACACACACACACACACACACATTGGTGACACTTACAGGCTCTCCAGGGAGGCCGGGGGGGCCAGGGTAACCTTTGTGGCCCTGAGGAGACAAACAGGAGGTGAGAGGAGGAGATGACAGAGAAAACACACCGGGTAGGTTTGGGTCAGTTTGGGGCATTTGGGTCGTTTAGGGTCGTTTAGGGTCGGTTTGGGTTGGTTAGGGTCGTTTAGGGTCGGTTTGGGTTGGTTAGGGTCGTTTAGGGTCGGTTTGGATTGGTTAGGGTCGTTTAGGGTCGGTTTGGGTTGGTTAGGGTCGTTTAGGGTCGGTTTGGGTTGGTTTGGGTTGGTTAGGGTCGGTTTGGATTGGTTAGGGTCGTTTAGGGTCGGTTTGGGTTGGTTAGGGTCGTTTAGGGTCGGTTTGGGTTGGTTAGGGTCGTTTAGGGTCGGTTTGGGTTGGTTTGGGTTGGTTAGGGTCGGTTTGGATTGGTTAGGGTCGTTTAGGGTCGGTTTGGGTTGGTTAGGGTCGTTTAGGGTCGGTTTGGGTTGGTTAGGGTCGTTTAGGGTCGGTTTGGGTCGTTTAGGGTCGGTTTGGGTTGGTTAGGGTCGGTTAGGGTCGGTTTGGGTCGTTTAGGGTCGGTTTGGGTTGGTTAGGGTCGGTTTGGGTTGGTCAGGGTCGGTCGGTTTGGTGGGTCTGGTTGGGTTCACCACCAACACACACCGACTGGAGCCGCGTCAGCAGAATCTGTTAACAATCAGGCCGACAGACGAGCATCTGCTGCCAATCACTGCACTCCTGAGGGGGGATCAGACTTTCCATTGGCTGCGTTCACAGAGCAGCAGCAGAGAGGGGGGGCGTGATGGAGGGGGGGCGGTGGTGGAGGGGGGCTGTGGTGGGGGCGGGGGGGTGCCAGGACCGTGTCATGCTGTGGATATAAATGCCTTCCTGTTCCAGGCAGATAGTAGCCCCCCCTCCGCCCGCATCCCACACAACACTGAGGGTTCCTTCAGTCCTACACCCCCCAACTGAATCAAAGGTGGGGGGCACATCCTTTAAGACCAACATTAACAGAGCAGGAGGGAAACGACAGGAAATGAAAGCAAGAGAGCAGGAAGAGAAGAAAACAAACACAAACAACGAAAGGAGAGACTCCTGAAATCGTTTCCCTCCCCCGGCTCCAGTGGGGGGGCTCAACCCCATCCCATCCTGGAGGGGGGGGTGCCTCAATCCCATCCTCACAGCGATGGTCAACTTTTTGTTTCTACAATATCTGCATTAATTTGTGTCGCCTCTAAGCAAACGGCCACTAGGGGGCGTCTGGAGTAACAAAGGCGTAGATATTAATAAACATACAGAACATACATGTAGGACACGCCTCCAAGCTGGGGGAGGGGTATTAGCCCAGCCAGACCATCCCACGTCCTTGACATGTGTGGGGGGGGTCCTTCTGCCCCTCATTATGACCCCGCCGTTCCCACCGCCCCACTTGTGTTTACACTTGCGTTTGCTTAATGAGCATGTGTGTCCAATCAGATAAACCCACCAGAATGCGTTTCATTTTCTAAAGCTCCACGGTAGCAGTTACCCCCCCAGCCCCCATCCTGCCCCAGTAAGCTGAGAAGTACCCCTGGGAACCTTCAGGAGAAAAACAGAACAGCCCCGTCGTGTCTGTCGACATGTTTTCCATCGGCTTGTTAGCGATCCTTACGACACGCTTCAGCTGGTGTGTGTGGGGGGGGGTGTGGCCTCATGGCGTTCACCACTCGCACCACATGTTGGCGTGTTCCCGCCCCAGTAGCAGACTGGAGCAGAGGAGACCGTCCACTCATACGACCGTTACCGTCTGCTCCTACGACCGTTACCGTCTGTTCCTACGACCGTTACCGTCTGCTCCTACGACCGTTACCGTCTGCTCCTACGACCGTTACCGTCTGCTCCTACGACCGTTACCGTCTGCTCCTACGACCGTTACCGTCTGCTCCTACGACCGTTACCGTCTGCTCCTACGACCGTTACCGTCTGCTCCTACGACCGTTACCGTCTGCTCCTACGACCGTTACCGTCTGCTCCTACGACCGTTACCGTCTGCTCCTACGACCGTTACCGTCTGCTCCTACGACCGTTACCGTCTGCTCCTACGACCGTTACCGTCTGCTCCTACGACCGTTACCGTCTGCTCCTACGACCGTTACCGTCTGCTCCTACGACCGTTAGCGTCTGCTCATACGACCGTTAGCGTCTGCTCGTACCACCATTAGCGTCTGCATCGGACGTCTGGAACGCTAACGGGACGCAGCTGGTTTTGTTCTTCTGGTCAGACAAACATGAATCCTGTCCGAACCAGAACGACAATGATAATGATGGTGATGATGATGATGGTGATGATGATGGTGATGATGATGGTGATAATTATGAGGATGATGATGATGATGATGATGATGATGATGATGGTGATAATTATGAGGATGATGATGATGATGATGATGATGATGAGGATGATGATAATTATGATGATGATGGTGATGATGATGATGGTGATGATGATGATGATGATGGTGATGATGATGGTGATGATGATGATGATGATAATTATGAGGATGATGATGATGATGATGATGATGATGAGGATGATGATAATTATGATGATGATGATGAGGATGATGATGATGATGATGATGATGATGATGATGATGATGATGATGAGGATGATGATGATGATGATGATGATGATGATGATGAGGATGATGATGATGATGAGGATGATGATGAGGATGAGGATGATGATGAGGATGATGATGATGAGGATGATGATGATGATGATGAGGATGATGATGAGGATGAGGATGTGGTAGCCTGAACGCTAATCGGAGGCTGATTGGGAACAGGTTTGGGGCAGAAATACGGGGAACTATTACCTGTCCAGCCCTTGCAGGGTAATTACAGCGTCTCCTACCCTGTACTGATAGCATCTCCAGTTAGCATCACTTAGCTTCAGACTCTCTACAAAGAGAGGGCAGCGACCGGCTGAAACGTTTTTAGTCTTTACACCAGGACTCTGGTTTAGACTCCGATAACTTTTATTCTGGAGGGAATAAAACCTGTTTTTATGAATTCTTATGTAATAATTTGTCCAGAGCCGTAAAACCCCAGCAGAGACTGGATCCACTGGTGGGAAACCACTCAGGAGGACGTGGGATCGTGTCCCATTACAGTGGGTTGTAATGCGGCCTTGTCTTTGAGGCTCGCCCCCCCCCTCAGACCAGACTGAAAAGTCATTCTGGTAGAACAAATGCTGTACGGAGCGGAACATGTTGGTCTGGGGGGGTAGACTGCCCCATCACGGGTTAACAGCCCGGCTGCTTTCTCCATTAAGGTTCACCACAGACCAGCCGCAGGATTCCACTATTCCCCACTGAGGTGTGAAGCCGGGGCCAAAGAAGAGCCCAATGGAGGGCCAATGGAGGACCAATGGAGAGCCAATGAAGTGCCCAATAAAGGTACTGAAGAAGTGTCGCTGAAGGGCCCGCTGAAGGGCTGTTGCGGGCCGCTGAAGGGCTGTTGAGGGCCCGCTGAAGGGCTGTTGAAGGGCCGCTGAAGGGCCCAATGAAGGGCCACTGAGGGGCCGCTGAAGGGACTGATGAAGGGCCCCCGTTTGCCCGTCGGTGTGTTTGGGGGGGTACAGAGACAGCGATGGAAAAGGAGACGAGCATAAAGACAAAGCTCTTGTTTGTCTGAACCACAGCTGTAGACAGGAAGTGAGTCGGAGAACATCCAGCGGGGGGGGGGGGGGGGGGGGGCGCCACTGCAGGAAACTACAGACAGTCATCATTTCTTGCAGTGGTGGGGGGGCCTCATTGGGACGCAACTCCACTGGTGGGACTTTCCGCCTGAGCTGAACGACGCAAACAAAGAACCTTTGCTAGAAGACCCTGATTCACCCCCCCCACACTGGAGCAGCACGTGGGCTGCTGGACGCCTGTCTCACAGGACGCCTGTGTCTCACAGGACGCCTGTGTCTCACGGGACACCTGTCTCACAGGACGCCTGTCTCACAGGACGCCTGTCTCACAGGACGCCTGTGTCTCACAGGACGCCTGTGTCTCACGGGACACCTGTCTCACAGGACGCCTGTGTCTCACGGGACACCTGTCTCACAGGACGCCTGTGTCTCACGGGACACCTGTCTCACAGGACGCCTGTGTCTCACAGGACGCCTGTGTCTCACAGGACGCCTGTGTCTCACAGGACGCCTGTGTCTCACAGGACACCTGTGTCTCACAGGACGCCTGTGTCTCACGGGACACCTGTCTCACAGGACGCCTGTGTCTCACGGGACACCTGTCTCACAGGACGCCTGTCTCACAGGATGCCTGTCTCACAGGACGCCTGTCTCACAGGACGCCTGTCTCACAGGACGCCTGTGTCTCACAGGACGCCTGTGTCTCACGGGACACCTGTCTCACAGGACGCCTGTGTCTCACGGGACACCTGTCTCACAGGACGCCTGTGTCTCACAGGACGCCTGTGTCTCACAGGACGCCTGTGTCTCACAGGACGCCTGTGTCTCACAGGACGCCTGTCTCACAGGACGCCTGTGTCTCACGGGACACCTGTCTCACAGGACGCCTGTGTCTCACAGGACGCCTGTGTCTCACAGGACGCCTGTGTCTCACGGGACACCTGTCTCACAGGACGCCTGTGTCTCACGGGACGCCTGTGTCTCATGGGACACCTGTGTCTCACGGGACACCTGTGTCTCACGGGACACCTGTCTCACAGGACGCCTGTGTCTCACGGGACACCTGTGTCTCACAGGACGCCTGTGTCTCACGGGACGCCTGTGTCACATGGGACACCTGTGTCTCACGGGACACCTGTGTCTCACGGGACACCTGTCTCACAGGATTCCTGTGTCTCATGGGACACCTGTGTCTCACGGGACACCTGTCTCACAGGACGCCTGTGTCTCACAGGACGCCTGTGTCACATGGGACACCTGTGTCTCACGGGACACCTGTGTCTCACGGGACACCTGTCTCACAGGACGCCTGTGTCACATGGGACACCTGTGTCTCACGGGACACCTGTGTCTCACGGGACACCTGTCTCACAGGATTCCTGTGTCTCACGGGACACCTGTGTCTCACGGGACACCTGTCTCACGGGACGCCTGTGTCACATGGGACACCTGTGTCTCACGGTAGGCCTGTGTCACGCGTCTCTTCCATTCGCTGCCATGATGAGAGGGTTTCCTGAGGTGGTTGCCATGGCTACAACTTCCCAGGTTTGAGGACATGATGTCATACATGATGTCATGGAGGTAGACTTTGAAGGGGGGGTTCATTTACTCTCATTGCTCAGTGGAGTGTTCTCAGGACGGGGGGGTTGTGCTTTAACCTCCACCAGCTGGTTTAAGCGTCACAGACCAGAAGCTGGCCTGTGGCTCCAACGCGCCGCCGTCACACGTGTTAAACCTGCACACGCAGCTGGGGGGGGGGCATTTTCCACCGGCTTTACATTTTCCACTCACAGACGGACGAACACACCTCTAACAGAACACACACACACACACACACACACCTGTAACAGAACACACACACTCTAACAGAACACACACACTCTAACAGAACACACACACCTGTAACAGAACACACACACCTGTAACAGAACACACACACTCTAACAGAACACACACACTCTAACAGAACACACACACTCTAACAGAACACACACACCTGTAACAGAACACACACACTCTAACAGAACACACACACCTGTAACAGAACACACACACTCTAACAGAACACACACACTCTAACAGAACACACACACTCTAACAGAACACACACATGTTCAGCTGCAAGCAGGAGAGCTGATTTCAACCATTTACCCACAATGCTTCACTGCACCTCACACACATGTAGCTAACTGTCAGAGGCTTCAGCTAGCAGGTTCATGGGACGCTAATCCGTTGCATTAAGCTAACTGAGCTAGCAACAACGGGTGTGCACAGGTTCAGACAAGAGTGCACGTAGCCAGACGAGCGTGAACGTGTTCCAATGATCGTGTTCCACACAATCACAAACACAAACACACGACTGGAGCGTCGGTGCGGTGCACTAACTCCTGTCCCGGCCGCGTCCCACTCCGTCCAGCAGGACAGAGGGACACGGGGGGGTCGTGTGTGCGATCCCCTCCGTGTCCCCTTCATTCCTTGTGACATCCTTCCTCTGTGCTGAGGCCACACACACACACACACACACACACACACACACACACTCCTGTTTACGGGCGGTGGGGGGGTCTCATGGGGGTCCTTACCCTCCGGCCCTCCTGACCCATCAGTCCAGCCGGGCCCAGAATCCCTGAGTCTCCCTGCAAACACAACGCAAAGAGTGTGTGAGTGTGTGTGTGTGTGTGTGTGTGTGTGTGTGTGTGTGTGTGTGTGTGTGTGTGTGTATGTGTGTGTGTGTGTATGTGTGTGTGTGTGTGTGTGTGTGTGTGTGTGTGTGTGTGTGTGTATGTGTGTGCAGCCCAGTGGGAACACGTGTACAGGTGACGCTAATGCTAACAGAGCGGCGCACCTTTTCTCCTTTAGGGGCGGGGCCAGGTGAGATGCCGGGGTCACCTTTTCTCCCCTGATGAAAGAAAAATACACAGACAGAAAAATGAATACACACACATACACACACACACACACACACACACACACACACACACACACACACACACACACACACACACACACATAC
>CM023623.1:111540-114040 GCA_013358685.1 Antennarius maculatus
AATAGTAATTAATAATAATAATAATAGTAAATAATAAGAATAATAATAATAATAATAATTAATAATAATAATAGTAATAATAATAATAATAATAATAATAATAATAATAATAATAATAAAAAAAAAAAAAAAAAAAAAAAATAAAAATAAAAATAATAATAATAATAAATAATAGAATAATAATAATAATAATAGTAATAATAATAGTAATAATAATAATAATAATAATATAATAATAATAGTAATAATAATAATAATAATAGTAATAATAATAATAATAATAAGGTAATAATAATATTAATAATAATAGTAATAATAATAATAATAATAGTAATAATAATAGTAATAATAATAATAATAATAATAATCTCCACTGGAACCAGAAACTGCAGGACGAGGGAGAGGAGAACGGTGGGAGGAAGACGTGAACGTGACAAATGCCACAAGGAATGATGTGATTTAGAGGAGAGGGCCGCATTCCATTTTGGTAACCTTGGGAGGTCAGGGCTCTGGCGCTGGGGGGGGGGGTGGCCCACACGCACTTGACATTTATGCAGGGCATTGTAACACAGCACTACACCTCACTAAGTACTCTGAGTACAGTAGCAGAGTTCAAAGGTCAACGCCAGGGCTTAAATCAGTGCAGCCAATCAGGAGGCTTCGGCGGGGGATGGGGGGTGTTAGACAGATTTGTTTCACCCCCCCCCCCCCCCAATCTGGTTTGTCATGTTACTCCTCCTCCTGTCATCAATCACTTCCTGGTGTGCTGCTACCCATCTGCCCCTGCTCTGCGCCACATGCAACCCCAGCGCACACGGCAATAACACGCTAAGAACACATTAGGAACACACTAAGAATACACTGAGAACATGCATGCCAAGAACATGTTAAGAACACACTGAGAACACACTAAATACACGCCAAGAACACTCTAATGACAGTTTCTTTCACCAGACGGTCAAGAGGCTCAACACCCTCCCTGCTCTGCCCCCCCCCAGCACCTGACTACCTATTTCTCTCTCCCCCTGTCAACTCAGGGACTGATCACACGTCACTTCCCCTACGGGGTTAGAGAGTGTATAGAGATGTTTACCGTCCCTGTGTTTCCTCTCTTACTTTGTGTTGTACTGCCTGTGTTGTACTGCCTGTGTTGTACTGCCTGTGTTGTACTGCCTGTTGTACTGCCTGTGTTGTACTGCCTGTTGTACTGCCTGTTGTACTGCCTGTTGTACTGCCTGTGTTGTACTGCCTATTGTACTGCCTGTGTTGTACTGCCTGTGTTGTACTGCCTGTTGTACTGACTGTGTTGTACTGCCTGTTGTACTGCCTGTTGTACTGCCTGTTGTACTGCCTGTCTTGTACTGACTGTTGTACTGCCTGTGTTGTACTGCCTGTTGTACTGCCTGTTGTACTGCCTGTGTTGTACTGCCTGTTGTACTGCCTGTGTTATACTGCCTGTTGTACTTCCTGTGTTTTACTGCCTGTTGTACTGCCTGTGTTGTACTGCCTGTTGTACTGCCTGTGTTGTACTGCCTGTTGTACTGCCTGTTGTACTGCCTGTTGTACTGCCTGTGTTGTACTGCCTGTTGTACTGCCTGTTGTACTGCCTGTTGTACTGCCTGTTGTACTGCCTGTGTTGTACTGCCTATTGTACTGCCTGTGTTGTACTGCCTGTGTTGTACTGCCTGTTGTACTGCCTGTTGTACTGCCTGTCTTGTACTGCCTGTTGTACTGCCTGTGTTGTACTGCCTGTTGTACTGCCTGTTGTACTGCCTGTGTTGTACTGCCTGTTGTACTGCCTGTATTTTACTGCCTGTTGTACTGCCTGTGTTGTACTGCCTGTTGTACTGCCTGTGTTGTACTGCCTGTTGTACTGCTTGTTGTACTGCCTGTTGTACTGCCTGTCTTGTACTGCCTGTTGTACTGCCTGTGTTATACTGCCTGTTGTACTGCCTGTATTTTACTGCCTGTTGTACTGCCTGTTGTACTGCCTGTGTTATACTGCCTGTTGTACTGCCTGTGTTGTACTGCCTGTTGTACTGCCTGTTTACCGTGGGTCAGAGAGGACTGCAATTTCATCTGTGCTGTAAGTTGTGCATATATGGTACATTTGACAATCAAGCTGACTTTGACTTTTGACTAAGAACACACTGAGAACACGCTAAGAACACATCAAGAACACAGCTAGAACACACCAAGAACACACCAAGAACACGCTAGGAATACGCTAAGAACATGCTAAGAACATGATAACACACTAATAACACGCTAAGAACACAATAAGAACTCGCTAAGAACATACTAAGAACATTCTAGGAACACACCAAGAACATGGTAGGAACATGCCAAGAACACACTAGAAACATGCTAAGAACATGTTAGAAACACACTAAGAACACAATAAGAACATGCCAAGAATGCGACAAGAACATTCTAAAAACACAGTAAGAACACACTGAGAACATGGTAAGAACAAAATATGAACACGCTAACAACATGT
>CM023623.1:119040-164040 GCA_013358685.1 Antennarius maculatus
GAACCTGCCCCCCAGAGCCATCCCCCAGAACCCGCCCCTAGAACCTGCCCCCCAGAGCCATCCCCCTAGAACCTGCCCCCCAGAGCCATCCCCCCAGAACCCGCTCCCTAGAACCTGCCCCCCAGAGCCATCCCCCCAGAACCCGCTCCCTAGAACCTGCCCCCCAGAGCCATCCCCCAAAACCCGCTCCCTAGAACCCGCCCCCCAGAACCATCCCCCCAGAACCCGTCCCCCCAGAACCCGTCCCCCAGAACCTGCCCCCCAGAACCATTCCCCCAGAACCCCGCCCCCCAGAGCCATCCCCCCAGAACCCGTCCCCCAGAACCCAACCCCCAGAGCCATCCCCCCAGAACCCGCTCCCTAGAACCTGCCCCCCAGAACCATCCCCCCAGAACCCGCTCCCTAGAACCTGCCCCCCAGAGCCATCCCCCCAGAACCCGCTCCCTAGAACCTGCCCCCAGAGCCATCCCCCCAGAACCCGTCCCCCAGAACCTGCCCCCCAGAACCATCCCCCCAGAACCCGCCCCCCAGAGCCATCCCCCCAGAACCCGCCCCCTAGAACCTGCCCCCAGAGCCATCCCCCCAGAACCCGCCCCCTAGAACCTGCCCCCCAGAGCCATCCCCCAGAACCCGCCCCTAGAACCTGCCCCCCAGAGCCATCCCCCTAGAACCTGCCCCCCAGAGCCATCCCCCCAGAACCCGCCCCCTAGAACATGCCCCCCAGAGCCATCCCCCCAGAACCCGCCCCCTAGAACCTGCCCCCAGAGCCATCCCCCCAGAACCCGCCCCCTAGAACCTGCCCCCCAGAGCCATCCCCCAGAACCCGCCCCCTAGAACCTGCCCCCCAGAGCCATCCCCCAGAACCCGCCCCCTAGAACCTGCCCCCCAGAACCATCCCCCCAGAACCCGCCCCCTAGAACCTGCCCCCCAGAGCCATCCCCCAGAACCCGCCCCCTAGAACCTGCCCCCCAGAGCCATCCCCCCAGAACCCGCTCCCTAGAACCTGCCCCCCAGAGCCATCCCCCCCAGAACCCGCCCCCTAGAACCTGCCCCCCAGAGCCATCCCCCCAGAACCCGCTCCCTAGAACCTGCCCCCCAGAGCCATCCCCCCAGAACCCGCTCCCTAGAACCTGCCCCCCAGAGCCATCCCCCCAGAACCCGCCCCCTAGAACCTGCCCCCCAGAGCCATCCCCCCAGAACCCGCCCCCTAGAACCTGCCCCCCAGAGCCATCCCCCCAGAACCCGCCCCCTAGAACCTGCCCCCCAGAGCCATCCCCCCAGAACCCGCCCCCTAGAACCTGCCCCCCAGAGCCATCCCCCCAGAACCCGCCCCCTAGAACCTGCCCCCCAGAGCCATCCCCCCAGAACCCGCCCCCTAGAACCTGCCCCCCAGAGCCATCCCCCCAGAACCCGCCCCCTAGAACCTGCCCCCAGAGCCATCCCCCCAGAACCCGCCCCCTAGAACCTGCCCCCCAGAACCATCCCCCCAGAACCCGCCCCCCAGAGCCATCCCCCCAGAACCCGCTCCCTAGAACCTGCCCCCCAGAGCCATCCCCCAAAACCCGCTCCCTAGAACCTGCCCCCCAGAGCCATCCCCCCAGAACCCGCTCCCTAGAACCTGCCCCCCAGAGCCATCCCCCAAAACCCGCTCCCTAGAACCCGCCCCCCAGAACCATCCCCCCAGAACCCGTCCCCCCAGAACCCGTCCCCCAGAACCTGCCCCCCAGAACCATTCCCCCAGAACCCGCCCCCCAGAGCCATCCCCCCAGAACCCGTCCCCCAGAACCCAACCCCCAGAGCCATCCCCCCAGAACCCGCTCCCTAGAACCTGCCCCCCAGAACCATCCCCCCAGAACCCGCTCCCTAGAACCTGCCCCCCAGAGCCATCCCCCCAGAACCCGCTCCCTAGAACCTGCCCCCAGAGCCATCCCCCCAGAACCCGTCCCCCAGAACCTGCCCCCCAGAACCATCCCCCCAGAACCCGCCCCCCAGAGCCATCCCCCCAGAACCCGCCCCCTAGAACCTGCCCCCAGAGCCATCCCCCCAGAACCCGCCCCCTAGAACCTGCCCCCCAGAGCCATCCCCCAGAACCCGCCCCTAGAACCTGCCCCCCAGAGCCATCCCCCTAGAACCTGCCCCCCAGAGCCATCCCCCCAGAACCCGCCCCCTAGAACATGCCCCCCAGAGCCATCCCCCCAGAACCCGCCCCCTAGAACCTGCCCCCAGAGCCATCCCCCCAGAACCCGCCCCCTAGAACCTGCCCCCCAGAGCCATCCCCCAGAACCCGCCCCCTAGAACCTGCCCCCCAGAGCCATCCCCCAGAACCCGCCCCCTAGAACCTGCCCCCCAGAACCATCCCCCCAGAACCCGCCCCCTAGAACCTGCCCCCCAGAGCCATCCCCCAGAACCCGCCCCCTAGAACCTGCCCCCCAGAGCCATCCCCCCAGAACCCGCTCCCTAGAACCTGCCCCCCAGAGCCATCCCCCCCAGAACCCGCCCCCTAGAACCTGCCCCCCAGAGCCATCCCCCCAGAACCCGCTCCCTAGAACCTGCCCCCCAGAGCCATCCCCCCAGAACCCGCTCCCTAGAACCTGCCCCCCAGAGCCATCCCCCCAGAACCCGCCCCCTAGAACCTGCCCCCCAGAGCCATCCCCCCAGAACCCGCCCCCTAGAACCTGCCCCCCAGAGCCATCCCCCCAGAACCCGCCCCCTAGAACCTGCCCTCCAGAGCCATCCCCCCAGAACCCGCCCCCTAGAACCTGCCCCCCAGAGCCATCCCCCCAGAACCCGCCCCCTAGAACCTGCCCCCCAGAGCCATCCCCCAGAACCCGCCCCCTAGAACCTGCCCCCCAGAGCCCGGTGGAACCTGCGGCTGCTTTCATTGTTTGAACCCACAAACCAAACACTTCCACCAGCAGCCGGCAGCTGGTTGTCTGCACCTGCGCCTGCGCCTGCGCCTGCGGGACATAAATCCATGTGACGTGCCCGGGTCAGGGTGGGGGGGTTCTGCTCTCATGATAACATAATGATCACTTGTGTAAAAATTCCACTCATAGTTTTGGGGATATTCCCGTGGACGGACGGCGTTCAGGAGGCGGATCCTGAATCAGCTGTAGAGGCTCTAATCCAGACTCACAAAGACCCCCTTATGCCCCGGGGGCCGGGGGCTGGAGGCCGGGGGCCGACGGGACCTAAGCCCCAGTCTGAGGACCCGAGGGCCCCGCACACACAGAAAGAATTAACCATGACCCACCCGAGAGCCACGCCCCGCGTCAAACACGCTAAGGCGTAACGACTATTTCCTGACAGGATTCAGCGTCCACCTGAGTCACATGACCTCACCAGCTAACTAATGCTAACAACCTGCTAACATGAAGGGGAAGGTTTAAAGGTCAAGGTGCAGCTGCCCTCCAGGGGCAATAAAGATGGTCTGATAGATGGGCCCCAACCCCCAGGCTGTGGACTGGGACCGGTCCGTGGGTTAGGTGGTACCGGTCCAGTTGTTAGCACCGCTTGTTAGCATGCTAACATGTGTGCAAAGCTTCCACTAGCATTAGCTTAACGATCACCTGCAGGTCAAACACAACCTGATCTGATGACAGCGCTAACATAGCAGCTGTCCCGTTAGCAGCTAAAGCTAACGGGACGTTTTCATGCTAACTGGGAAAGGTGGGTGGTCAGGATCTACTGGTGGGGGGGTGAGGATCTACTGGTGGGGGGGGGGTCAGGATCTACTGGTGGGTGGTCAGGATCTACTGGTGGGGGGGTGAGGATCTACTGGTGGGGGGGGGGGTCAGGATCTACTGGTGGGGGGTCAGGATCTACTGGTGGGGGGGTGAGGATCTACTGGTGGGGGGGGGTCAGGATCTACTGGTGGGTGGTCAGGATCTACTGGTGGGGGGGTGAGGATCTACTGGTGGGGGGGGGGGTCAGGATCTACTGGTGGGTGGTCAGGATCTACTGGTGGGGGGTGAGGATCTACTGGTGGGGGGGGTCAGGATCTACTGGTGGGGGGGGTCAGGATCTACTAGTGGGGGGGGTCAGGATCTGAGGAGATGATTCCTGAAGGAGTCTGTCTGTCCAGGCGCTCCGTGAGAAGGGGGCTTTTGACGGGTCCAGAATGGGATCCTATGGAGTGTCTGTGGCGCTGGGGGAGGGGTCCCGACATGGGGGAGGGGTCCTGACATGGGGGAGGGCCTGACATGTGTTCCCCGTCTGCCTACAGCCTTACGAGGCGTCCCGCGGCTCAGCTGCGTTTGAAAGGCCGTCTTTATAGGAGCCTTCCTGTTTATGCTGGGGGGGGTCAGTGCTCGCGGCCCCGTGCTGAAGACGCTCGGCCCCCAGAGAGGAGCTATGTGAGAGTGTGTTTGTCAGCTGGGTGCCGGTGGTGATTTAAAGCAAAGTGTGTGTGTGTGTGGGGGGGGGCGTTCTGGAGGGATATTATTCTAGCGCTGGAACACTGGGACTCAGTCCTCCCGTTCCCCAGGAGGGGGGTCAGTTTGGCTTCCAGCTTTCGGAGGCACAGTCAACCTGAATGAAGGTGTGCAGGTGTGTGTTTCCTGCCACAGGGGTCACACATGGAGGGGGGGTAACGGGGTAACGGGGTAACGGGGTACTCACCCGAGGACCTCTCTTTCCTGGCACGCCTGGCTTCCCTGGAGGTCCCTGCAGCCCCTGGGGGGGTCAGACACTCAGTTAGACCATCAAGATCCGCTTCATGTCATCACACCACAACCAATCAGACGCCTCCGTGAGGTTCTGCAGACGGAGGCGGTGCTAAAAGGGGCGGCGGCTTCCCCTGAGAACGCCATTGGTTCTTAGGCGGTGAGAAAGACGATGACAAACGGTCACTTCGTGTCCAGTCGATGTCTCCTGTTCTGACAGGAACTACCTGCAGGGCCCCGGGGCCCAATGCACCCTGAAGCATGTACGACATCCGTGTTCTTAGCGTGTCGTTAGCCAACAGAGATCAGGTGGACCATCATGTCCAGGAAAACGGAGGCGGCATCAACTAAATCATGTGACTGCTTCCTTGGAGGAGCTTGAAGACCCCCCAACAACGTCTGGAGGTTTTGGAACCACGGGGGCCCCTGATGGACATTATGACGCCCCCCACCACCACCTCCCCACTACCTCCAGAGCAGAGACCACCCCCATTGTTACCTGTTGTGCGCCCTCAGGTGGCCGGAGGACATTAACCTACACACTCCCCCCCAGCGCTCTCCCTTTGATCGTTTGTTTGTTTGTTTGGTTTGAGATGGGAGCTGTTGTTGTTTCTGTAGGACGGGGGGGTCAAACTCATCTCCACTGAGGGCCACATCAGCATAACAGCTGTCCTCAAAGGGCCAGATGTAACTAATAAGTGTAACTAAATGTAACTCAGTGTAATGTAACTAAATGTAACTACTCCTTAATGTAACTAATAAATGTAACTAAATGTAACTCAGTGTAATGTAACTAAATGTAACTACTCCTTAATGTAACTAATAAATGTAACTAAATGTAACTACTCCTTAATGTAACTAATAAATGTAACTAAATGTAACTCAATGTAATGTAACTAAATGTAACTACTCCTTAATGTAACTAATAAATGTAACTAAATGTAACTACTCCTTAATGTAACTAATAAATGTAACTAAATGTAACTCAATGTAATGTAACTAAATGTAACTACTCCTTAATGTAACTAATAAATGTAACTAAATGTAACTCAATGTAATGTAACTAAATGTAACTACTCCTTAATGTAACTAATAAATGTAACTAAATGTAACTACTCCTTAATGTAACTTATAAATGTAATTAAATGTAACTCAATGTAATGTAACTAAATGTAACTACTCCTTAATGTAACTGATAAATGTAACTAAATGTAACTCAATGTAATGTAACTAAATGTAACTACTCCTTAATGTAACTAATAAATGTAACTAAATGTAACTCAATGTAATGTAACTAAATGTAACTACTCCTTAATGTAACTAATAAATGTAACTAAATGTAACTCAATGTAATGTAACTAAATGTAACTACTCCTTAATGTAACTGATAAATGTAACTAAATGTAACTCAATGTAATGTAACTAAATGTAACTACTCCTTAATGTAACTAATAAATGTAACTAAATGTAACTCAATGTAATGTAACTAAATGTAACTACTCCTTAATGTAACTAATAAATGTAACTAAATGTAACTCAATGTAATGTAACTAAATGTAACTACTCCTTAATGAAACTAATAAATGTAAATAAATGTAACTCAATGTAATGTAACTAAATGTAACTACTCCTTAATGTAACTAATAAATGTAACTCAATGTAACTCAATGTAATGTAACTAAATGTAACTACTCCTTAATGTAACTAATAAATGTAACTAAATGTAACTCAATGTAATGTAACTAAATGTAACTACTCCTTAATGTAACTAATAAATGTAACTAAATGTAACTCAATGTAATGTAACTAAATGTAACTACTCCTTAATGTAACTAATAAATGTAACTAAATGTAACTCAATGTAATGTAACTAAATGTAACTACTCCTTAATGTAACTAATAAATGTAACTAAATGTAACTCAATGTAATGTAACTAAATGTAACTACTCCTTAATGTAACCAATAAATGTAACTAAATGTAACTCAATGTAATGTAACTAAATGTAACTACTCCTTGATGTAACTAATAGATGTAACTAAATGTAACTCAATGTAATGTAACTAAATGTAACTACTCCTTAATGTAACTAATAAATGTAACTAAATGTAACTCAATGTAATGTAACTAAATGTAACTACTCCTTAATGTAACTAATAAATGTAACTAAATGTAACTCAATGTAATGTAACTAAATGTAACTACTCCTTAATGTAACTAATAAATGTAACTAAATGTAACTCAATGTAATGTAACTAAATGTAACAACTCCTTAATGTAAATAATAAATGTAACTAAATGTAACTAAATGTAATGTAACTAAATGGTAACTACTCCTTAATGTAACTAATAAATGTAACTCAATGTAACTCAATGTAATGTAACTAAATGTAACTACTCCTTAATGTAACTAATAAATGTAACTAAATGTAACTCAATGTAATGTAACTAAATGTAACTACTCCTTAATGTAACTAATAAATGTAACTAAATGTAACTCAATGTAATGTAACTAAATGTAACTACTCCTTAATGTAACTAATAAATGTAACTAAATGTAACTCAATGTAATGTAACTAAATGTAACTACTCCTTAATGTAACTAATAAATGTAACTAAATGTAACTCAATGTAATGTAACTAAATGTAACTACTCCTTAATGTAACTAATAAATGTAACTAAATGTAACTCAATGTAATGTAACTAAATGTAACTACTCCTTAATGTAACTAATAAATGTAACTAAATGTAACTCAATGTAATGTAACTAAATGTAACTACTCCTTAATGTAACTAATAAATGTAACTAAATGTAACTCAGTGTAATGTAACTAAATGTAACTACTCCTTAATGTAACTAATAAATGTAACTCAATGTAACTCAATGTAATGTAACTAAATGTAACTACTCCTTAATGTAACTAATAAATGTAACTAAATGTAACTCAGTGTAATGTAACTAAATGTAACTACTCCTTGATGTAACTAATAGATGTAACTAAATGTAACTCAATGTAATGTAACTAAATGTAACTACTCCTTAATGTAACTAATAAATGTAACTAAATGTAACTCAATGTAATGTAACTAAATGTAACTACTCCTTAATGTTAAATCAGTGAATTTCTGACTTATTCTAGTTCCAAACATTACAGTTAGACAGAAAAAACATGTTTGTTTGTTTCTCTGTTCTAACATAAATCCTTTTCATTTGTCAGGTTATTAAACCCACAGAACTCCATCAATCAAGGATCAAACTATCAATCAATAAAGAAAGATAACATCAGACACAAGTTAGGACGTTAACTTTGTTCACTACGTTTAGTCAGAGTTCAAATGGGCTGAAACACTGCATTGTGGGAAATGTAGTTTTTGCTTAAAGCACACTTTTGACCTATTTTAACTCTGACCTTTTATGCTCTTGCGGGCCACATTAAATGATGTGGAGGGCCACATTTGGCCCCCGGGCCTTGAGTTTGACACGTGTTGTAGGAGATGTTTCTCCTCTAACAATCTCTTTTCTGAGGCAGCGTATTGAGACTGGAGGTAGTGCTTTCTGAATGGCAGCAGTTAGCCGGTGCGTAATGACGGTGGGAGGGGGTGGTAATCGCTGCAGAGGGAAATTAGCCCAACCTGGACACGCCACACTCAACAATCCACACGGCAAATTACAGAGCGCTGCACACGAGCCGAGGCGCGAGTGTCCGACTCACGCCGCGCTGGAATGATGGGGGATTAAACACAAACACGCCCTGAGCTGGTTGGCGAGACGGAGATCCGAGTTCTGAGCAGACGAGTCGCGTTTCACCCACAAATCAAACCAACAACCAAAACGACATTTCAAGTGTTCGTCTCTGATCCAACAGATCCTCCTGCTGCCAAAACAGCCTGTCAGTGTTCCTGGTGATTAAACGCAGAGGCTCCGCCCACCTGCACCACTGCAGGATGGTGTTTACCGACTGCTGTGACCCCTGACCCTGCTTTGAAAGAGGGCCATGAAACCTCCACCATCCCTACGACAGAGGAATCTGGTGCAGAGACGGCAAGGCGTCAGACCCGACACGCCACGCCCGCCTGGAGCAGAAAGACCTAAGGAAAGGGAAGCTGTCTGGACCCCGTGGACCCATCTGTCCCCCATGAACCCATCTGTCCCCCGTGGACCACGATGTGGTGTCACGACAACCAGCACCATAACCAAAGGTGGCACAAAGACCTGGACCTTAGCCACTGTCATGCCACTTCATTACAGCAAACACAACAAGTGCATAAATGCAGACAGAGACTGCAACATCCCACGACACCCCTGAATTCAAAATTTTAAATAATCCTGACCTTTCATAGGTCAGGATCATTTAATAAAAGACCCATGATCCAACATGTACCTGGTGTAATCTATTTGTTATCAGGTTTCAGAGGTGTGTACCTACAAAGGTATAAAAGTGAAAGTGTGACCTTGACCTAGTTTTTCAAGGTCAAGGCTGTGATCCAATTCCCATCCCCTTGCCTCCCTGAATATAACGCCTTTTGTTTCGTCTTTCTATCTTATCCGATTCCTGAGATATGTGCAAAAATATCTCAGGTACTGCTTTGATCTATGGTCTTACTCAGACTGGCCTTCTCTCTTATTCTATCTTATCCGGTTCCTGAGTGTACAAATTTCATCATTTCATCCCCTTTGCTGCCTGAGTCATGTGCTTTTTGTTTCATCTTTCTATCTGAACGGTTGTGGAGATGTTTGCTGGACGGACGGACAGACGGACTAATGGACGGACAGACGGACTAATGGACGGACAGACGGACAGACGGACTAATGGACGGACAGACGGACAGACGGACTAATGGACGGACAGACGGACTAATGGACGGACAGACGGACTAATGGACGGACAGACGGACAGACAGACTAATGGACGGACAGACGGACTAATGGACGGACAGACGGACAGACGGACTAATGGACGGACAGACGGACTAATGGACGGACAGATGGACTAATGGACGGACAGACGGACTAATGGACGGACAGACGGACAGACGGACTAATGGACGGACAGACGGACTAATGGACGGACAGACGGACAGACGGACTAATGGACGGACAGACGGACTAATGGACGGACAGACGGACAGACGGACTAATGGACGGACAGACGGACAGACGGACTAATGGACGGACAGACGGACTAATGGACGGACAGACGGACTAATGGACGGACAGACGGACAGACGGACTAATGGACGGACAGACGGACTAATGGACGGACAGACGGACTAATGGACGGACAGACGGACTAATGGACGGACAGACGGACAGACGGACTAATGGACGGACAGACGGACAGACGGACTAATGGACGGACAGACGGACTAATGGACGGACAGACGGACAGACGGACTAATGGACGGACAGACGGACTAAAGGACGGACAGACGGACAGACGGACTAATGGACGGACAGACGGACTAATGGACGGACAGACGGACTAAGGGACAGACAGACGGACAGACGGACTAATGGACGGACAGACGGACTAATGGACGGACAGACGGACAGACGGACTAATGGACGGACAGACGGACTAACTACAACACATCACCGCCTTGAGGCGGGATGTAAACACACACAAACCAAACAGGTGCTCACCGACGGGCCAGCGTCTCCCTTCTGTCCTATTGGTCCAGCCAGCAGAGAGAACTGAGTGGGCCACACCTCCCAGCTCACGAAGCCATCGGTGGCGGCTGGTGTTACCGGGTTGGACCACGGCCCGGTGGGGCGCGGGGTAACTGGAGTCCTGGTGGTCTGGGCTGGTCTTGTTGGTTTGGAGGCGGGCTTGGTGTTCCTAGCAGGCATTGGTTTGGAGGGACCGACTTTGACAGAGTTGGTTCTGGGTCTTGACGGAGTGGCTTTGGATAGGGGGACTGTAGGCTTTGGGGCTGCTTTCCTGGTTGTGGTTGGTTGTGGTTTTTTAGGAACACCTCGGTCCAGTGAGGCAGCGCTGGTCTTGGTCTTGGTGGGCTTGGTGCTGGTAGTGGCAGGAACGCTAGCTGTCTTCTTGTTACTGGTCCCTACTATCGTGTTTTTAGGGTTGGCATGCAGAGGGGGTTTGGTGGGAGGGGGTTTGGGTTTGGTTGGAGGGGGTTTGGGTTTGGTAGGAGGAGGTTTGGTGTGAGTGGGTTTATTGTGAGTGGGTTTGGTGGGAGTGGGTTTGGGTTTGGTTGGAGGTGGTTTGGGTTTGGTTGGAGGGGGTTTGGTGGGAGGGGGTTTGGTGAGAGTGGGTTTGGTGATTGGGGGTTTGGTGGGAGGGGGTTTGGTTTGAGGGGGTTTGGTGGGGGGGGGGTTTGGTTGGAGGGGGTTTGGTGGGAGGGGGCTTGCTGGGTTTCTGATTTGAAGCGTGAGAGGTGGGGGGTCTTGTAGGGTTTGTTGGGGGTGCTCTTGTCCTGAGTGGTGCTGTGACAGTTTCAGTCCTGCCTTTGGGTGGTGGGGAGGCCAAACCCAGCTGGACTGTGGCTGGTGTCACAGTTCCCAATGGGGGAGTGGGGACCGTCCTTGGATTGGGCCTCTTTGTTGGGGTGGGGGCCACATACCTGACAGCCAAGGCAGCAGCAGCGGCGCTCTTGGCCAGGCTGAGCCGCGTGGGCTTCTTGCCTGTTTTGGGGGTAGCAGCGGTGGCGTTTGGGTCTCGGGGTAGGATGGGCAGCAGGGGGGGCAGGTTGGGCCTGTAGGTGTCGGCTTCCCTGCACTGTTTCTTAATGTACCTGCAGTAGTTGTGAGCTGCCTGTGCCGACGGGACCAGGTCCAACTGGCAGACGGCGCCTTCGAAGTGGGCTGAGGCGTCCTGCTGGCCGGTCCTCCCCAGCAGGAAGGAGCCCCGGAGCTCCGGCCCCTCCTCACCATCCCACCCAAAGTCTGCATGGACTCTCTGCTCTCCGCAGGAGGCGTATAGAGTCACCGTCTGTCCGTCAACCCCCACCGCCAGCTGGTGCCACCGGCCATCGTGGGGCTCATAGGGCAGCGCCACCGAGGTGTTCGGTCCGGTGTGAAGAACCAGGTTTCCCGGCACGAGCTGCAGACCCAGAAGGAGCCTCCTCTGGCTTGACAGGAGGGTGAAAAGGAACGCGCTGTTGACCCGGTGTGAGCGCACACTCACAACCAGGGCCAGGTTGGGCCAGACGTCAGCTGGGAAGAGGGAGCGCGACGGAGCTTCGATGTGCGCCCGCTGGTTGAGGATGACCCCTGATCGGAACGGAATGACCCCTGCTGGCACGGAGCGCGACGGCTTCTCTCCCTTGAGCCCCAACTTTTGGAGGATGTCCACATCTGGGGAGAAGGAACAGTGGTGTTAGAAGAGCAGAGAGTTTGTTCTAGGTAGACCCTTAACTATCTGACCAGTAGGTTTAAGAGTTGTCTCATGTTTGTAGAACAAAATATTTCACCAGCAACGAGACACACCCCTCAAACAGGAAGAGGAAGAGCAACAAGACTACAAACAGGAAGCCAGAGAGGAGAGGACGCATCGGTCTGAAGCTAGTAATGATTACTGGTCCCAGTGTTGATGTGAGTTATGTAGAAACACTCCAAACGTGGCTCCAGCAGACCGTTAAACATCCAGGATTATTAATGAGACTCCTTGGACTCGTGAGAATTTTCTCCTCCAGAAACGAGCGAGTCTCAGCAACATATCCAGGTGGGCCTTGTCATTGGCGGTCGGAGCTGAGTCTCCAATACCTTCAGTCTCTGTCAGCCAACACAGAACAGCCGTTCATGAGCAGCTCATAACATTTCAGAGCTGGAAAAAGAGGATGAAGGGGAAAAACAAACAGAAGGAATAACTCGTGGGTTTTGAGGCGACCAAAGCACTTCCACCGCAGCTTTAGGCCAGAACAAACGAGTGTGTCGGGGTCCAGACGGACACACAACCACGAGGATTCGGTTCTCTCTGAGTGGGCGGAGCCTCCGGCGGCGCTGACTCGGCCTTTGTTTCAGATGCCTGTGGTTGGAGCCTCCAGCGTCGCTCCCGCTCTGCCAGCTGTGGTACGGTTTGGACCATGTGTCTGTCGTGAAGCATAAAATAGCTTTAAGCTAGACCCAAACAAATGGCCTCACGATGTATGGAGTCTCCGCTGGAATCCAGAGCAGCTCAGCCCAAAGCAGCGGCGCTACGAAGCGCCTCAAGTGAACGTCGGTGATCTTTATCTGGCGTCTGAACTGCACTTCAAACAAAAAGTCACCACTAGACATTTGTCCATCCAGAATGTTATTTCCAGCGACCACCCTCCATCCCGGTGACGTGTCAGACCAGACGCCCTCCGGTAACGGAAGGCCGGTCGGACTAACGGCCCTGGTCCTCCTTGTTCTAGTGGAACAAACGCTAACAACACGTCACAGTTTAGGCTCCAAATCTAAATTTGGCGTTGAACTTATGTAACGTCGACACCAATTAGTTGATGCGAGCGCCGCTTATTGATGTATAAATATGTGCTTGACTGATGTGACGGCACGGCCTCTTTGTCTGAGGCTACAGAGGACTAATGAAGCGAAGGACATCAGCGGACTTTGACTCTCATCAACAGAGTCCTGTAAACCACCAGAGTCCCCCCCCCAGACAGGAAACACTTTGACTTTCTGTTCCTGGCTTCCATCTCAGGGGTCCCAGTCTCATTCTGTACATGACCTCTGACTTCAGACCAGGCCCCTCAGCATCTTTATTGTCTCTGGGCTCAGGCGGACCTTTTCTGACGGGGATGTGTGGACAGAAGCCTCGTGGAAAGACAGGCGAGCAGTAGTGATGAGGAGGCAGACAGTGTTAGATGGGTCGGGCTGTCCCCCCCGCCCCCCATGACTGTACTGGTGTGTCATGGAAAGCAAACGCTCAATGAGACGCTTGTCTTCCTGCAACGACGACTGGGAGCCTCTGGAAAGAAACGCCATGGAAAGATTTAAAGCCAGTTGAGAACGTGAACCTGATCCCTGGGGAGGCCAGCGGTTATCAAGGAGTTAGCCGCGAGGGGGGAGGCAGCTCACGTCGTGTTTCCATGGGTTGTATGTCAGAAATAAACGTCACACACTAATCTGTCTGGGAATTATGGGAGCTCGTGATGCAAACCAGGCTGGAGCCCGTCCTGACCGGGATCCAGACTCTCCTCTCGGGTGGTTCTGGTCCCGTCTGATCGTCTCCTGCCAACATTTGGGATTCATAAAGACCAACGTGTGGTGTGTGTGTCCACAGTGTGTGGTCTCCCCAACGGGACGTCACATCTCTGTTCTGTCTGACTATTTAAACACCACTCGTACTTTTACCAGCACACATTAACGAGTGTGTTGGACAGACGTGTGTTTGACACACGGCTGGTGCAGAACCTCGCTCCACACCGAGTCAGCGAGAACATTCAAGGCTCTGCCCTCGCTAGCGTTACCCAATCAAAGACCTTCCTCAGACAGACGCTGGAACACGTCTGATTGGACGGCGTCAGGATGGACACAGCTAAGTGGTGTTTTGTTCCCTAACAGGTGGCGTTTGGTTCCCTCACAGGTGGCGTTTGGTTCGCTCACAGGTGGTGACTGGTTCCCTCACAGGTGGCGTTTGGTTCCCTCACAGGTGGTGTTTGGTTCCCTCACAGGTGGCGTTTGGTTCCCTCACAGGTGGCGTTTGGTTCCCTCACAGGTGGCGTTTGGTTCCCTCACAGGTGGCGTTTGGTTCCCTCACAGGTGGTGACTGGTTCCCTCACAGGTGGCGTTGGGTTCCCTCACAGGTGGTGACTGGTTCCCTCACAGGTGGCGTTTGGTTCCCTCACAGGTGGTGACTGGTTCCCTCACAGGTGGCGTTGGGTTCCCTCACAGGTGGTGACTGGTTCCCTCACAGGTGGCGTTTGGTTCCCTCACAAGTGGTGTTTGGTTCCCTCACAGGTGGCGTTTGGTTCCCTCACAGGTGGCGTTTGGTTCCCTCACAGGTGGCGTTTGGTTCCCTCACAGGTGGCGTTTGGTTCCCTCACAGGTGGTGACTGGTTCCCTCACAGGTGGTGTTTGGTTCCCTCACAGTTTCCTGGGGAAGTAGAGCTACAGACCACAATCCTCTGCGGTCATACATGACACAACTTGACCTCTGACCCCACTGGACAAGGGGGCATTGCCCATTGGTGCGTGAACATCCACCACTGAGTGACTTCTCTCACTACACCGACCGACACCTGTCATCAGCATTGGTGGACCCCCCGCCCACACAGGTGAGTTTCCACGGAAACAGCCAAACAGGAAACAGAGAACCTCTAGCACTTCACTAACTTCCTGTCTGTGTACAGCAAAGGAGAAGGAGGTGAGACAGGAGGAGGGAAGGAAGGAAGGAAGGAAGGAAGGAAGGAAGGAAGGAAGGAAGGAAAGAAGGAAAGAAGGAAGGAAGGAAGGAAGGAAGGAAGGAAGGAAGGAAGGAAGGAAGGAAGGAAGGAAGGAAGGAAGGAAGGAAGGAAGGAAGCTGAGTCTTACCTTCAGGGTGTCGTTGAGTATGTCCCAGGTAGCAAGAACAATATAGAACCGTACAGAGCAGGAGGGCTCTCCTGAGGAGCAGAACACAAGGTTAGGAACCAGACCCGACACACACACACACACACACACACACACACACACACACACACACACACACACACACACACACACACACACACACAGGAACATGATTGACTGGACTAGGGAGCTCAGCGGGGAGCCTGAGATCTGGTGACAGAAGGGGGAACCACTGTTTACCACTGGAGGTCATCCACACACACACGGTCACACACACACACACAAACACACACACAAACACACATCGGAGGAGAAAATGTGTGTAACAGCTGTGGAGCGCAGCAATCGGATGGGGGCGGGGTCAAACACTCCGATCTCACCAATGTGGGAAAGATGGTAAGTGTTGCATAAAGTGTTCACCACACACACACACACACACACACACACACACACACACACACACACACACACAGCTGGATGAGTGAGGGTCGTCTCCCAGCTGCTCACAGCCTCAACCAGTCACTTATCAGCTGAGGAGGGAAGATTTCTGAACGTGAGTCATCAGCGCTGAGATTTCCTACAGCAGTGAACGCTCCGTTCGTCAGGACATCTGGGACGACCGGACCAGGCATGCTCGTCCAGTCCCCACCAGTACTCACACACACACACACTCACACACACACACACTCACACACATACACACACACACACAGTGGAAAAGCTCTCTGGAAAACTGACACTAGTGGACGACTGACACTAGTAGACGACTGACACTAGTGGACAACTGACACCAGTGGATGACTGACACTAGTAGACGACTGACACTAGTGGACAACTGACACCAGTGGATGACTGACACTAGTGGACGACTGACACTAGTAGACGACTGACACTAGTAGACGACTGACACTAGTAGACTGACACCAGTGGACGACTGACACTAGTAGACGACTGACACTAGTAGACGACTGACACTAGTGGACAACTGACACCAGTGGATGACTGACACTAGTGGACGACTGACACTAGTAGACGACTGACACTAGTAGACAACTGACACTAGTAGACTGACACCAGTGGACGACTGACACTAGTAGACGACTCACACTAGTAGACGACTGACACTAGTAGACGACTGACACTAGTAGACGACTGACACTAGTAGACGACTCACACTAGTAGACGACTGACACTAGTGGACGACTGACACTAGTAGACAACTGACACTAGTAGACTGACACCAGTGGACGACTGACACTCGTAGACGACTCACACTAGTAGACGACTGACACTAGTGGATGACTGACACTAGTGGACGACTGACACTAGTAGACGACTGACACTAGTGGACGACTGACACTAGTAGACGACTCACACTAGTAGACGACTGACACTAGTGGATGACTGACACTAGTTGACGACTGACACTAGTAGACGACTCACACTAGTAGACGACTGACACCAGTGGATGACTGACACTAGTGGACGACTGACACTAGTAGACGACTGACACTAGTGGACGACTGACACTAGTAGACGACTGACACTAGTAGAAGACTGACACTAGTAGACAACTGACACTAGTAGACTGACACCAGTGGACGACTGACACTAGTAGACGACTCACACTAGTAGACGACTGACACTAGTGGACAACTGACAGTAGTAGACTGACACTAGTGGACGACTGACACCAGTGGACAACTGACACTAGTAGACTGACACCAGTGGACGACTGACACCAGTGGACGAATGACACTGGTAGACGACTGACACTAGTAGACGACTGACACTAGTAGATGACTGACACTAGTAGACGACTCACACTAGTAGACGACTGACACTAGTGGACGACTGACACTAGTAGACAACTGACACTAGTAGACTGACACCAGTGGACGACTGACACTCGTAGACGACTCACACTAGTAGACGACTGACACTAGTGGATGACTGACACTAGTGGACGACTGACACCAGTGGACGACTGACACTAGTAGACGACTGACACTAGTAGTCTGACACCAGTGGACAACTGACACTAGTAGACGACTGACACTAGTAGACGACTGACACTAGTAGATGACTGACACTTGTAGACTGACACCAGTGGATGACTGACAGTAGTAGACTGACACCAGTGGACGACTGACACTAGTGGACAACTGACACTAGTAGACGACTGACACTAGTAGATGACTGACACTTGTAGACTGACACCAGTGGACGACTGACAGTAGTAGACTGACACCAGTGGACGACTGACACTAGTGGACAACTGACACTAGTAGACGACTGACACTAGTAGACTGACACCAGTGGACGACTGACACTAGTGGACGACTGACACTAGTGGACGACTGACACTTGTAGACTGACACCAGTGGACGACTGACACTAGTAGACGACTGACACTAGTAGTCTGACACCAGTGTACAACTGACACTAGTAGACGACTGACACTAGTAGTCTGACACCAGTGGACAACTGACACTAGTAGAAGACTGACACTAGTAGACGACTGACACTAGTAGATGACTGACACTTGTAGACTGACACCAGTGGACGACTGACAGTAGTAGACTGACACCAGTGGACGACTGACACTAGTGGACAACTGACACTAGTAGACGACTGACACTAGTAGACTGACACAAGTGGACGACTGACACTACTGGACGACTGACACTAGTAGACGACTGAAACTAGTAGGCGACTGACACTAGTAGACTTACACAAGTGGACGACTGACACCAGTGGACGACTGACACTAGTAGATGACTGACACTAGTAGATGACTGACACTTGTAGACTGACACCAGTGGACGACTGACAGTAGTAGACTGACACCAGTGGACGACTGACACTAGTGGACAACTGACACTAGTAGACGACTGACACTAGTAGACTGACACAAGTGGACGACTGACACTACTGGATGACTGACACTAGTAGACGACTGAAACTAGTAGGCGACTGACACTAGTAGACTGACACAAGTGGACGACTGACACTAGTAGATGACTGACACTAGTAGACGACTGACACTCGTGGATGACTGACACCAGTACAGGACTGACACTAGTAGAAGACTGACACTAGTGGATGACTGACACCAGTGGACGACTGACACCAGTGGATGACTGACACCAGTGGACAACTGACACTAGTAGACTGACACCAGTGGACGACTGACACCAGTGGACGACTGACACCAGCCGACAACTGACACCAGTGGACGACTGACACTCGCAGACTGACAATAGTGGATGACTGACACTAATGGACGAGTGACACTTGTGGACAACACACAACAGTGGATGACTGACAACAGCAGACGACTGACACTAGGATGACTGACACAAGTGGACCACTGACACCAGTGGATGACTGACACTAATGGATGAGTGACACTAGTGGATGACTGACACCAGTGGACCACTGACACCAGTGGATGACTGACACTAGGACAACTGACACCAGTTGATGACTGACGTCTCTTCAAACCAGTGGGTTCATCTCTTGTTCTAGAGACGGACAGACCAACAGGAACCCAAGAACAGCTACAGAAGCTCAGAGAACAAATTAAACGTGAGGCCCTTCTCTGATTGGACGAAGGGGAAACTAATTACATGTGCCAGAAAAGAAAATCCATATATAAATATATATAGAAATATAATTCTATAGCTGTTTTATTACTTAAAGAAAGTCAAAACAGAAATAAGTTCTCTGATGTACATAACACCAATAACAAGCGTGATCCATGAAGGGCGCCCCCCTGTGGCCATGTGGTGAATGACAGCCAGCCTCAGGTAGACGGGCTGGAGGAGGAGGTGAGGATGAAACAGAGAATCTTAAATGGTCTCCTCACGGAACGTCTCCAGGGGAAACTCTGAACAAACCCCATAAATTATTCCAGTTTGTCTTCAAACCAGAAAGGAGGCGACTGGAGATCAAACCTCCAGAGTTCCTGACTCAAACATCTCCATTGATCCACTGAAAACCAAACGCGCAGTAAAAGCAAATATCCGCTGGGTGATGAGGTTTTTACTCCTGGATGAATGGACGCACACATGAGGCTCCTCAGAGGCTCTGAGGGTCCAAACATCGGACAACATCTGGCTTCATGAACAAACAGTCATGAAGGTGAAGAACCTGAGCTGTGAGAGCAAACCTTCAGGACAGAACTCAAGGATGGATGAAAAGAATCAATCAGTCAATCAATCAATCAATCGATCACCAAACTAATCAACGCTCCAGCTGATGTTGCAGAGCCCGTCATGAAACCCGGTCTACAGCAGCTCTGGTCCCCCCCGTCATGAATTTCCCTGCGTCCTACAGAAGCTGCCGGTTGTTCCCGGTTGTTCCCGGTGGAACCAAAGCAGAAAATTAACGGTAAATGAGAACCGACGACAGTCCGCTCCCGACGCGTGACGAGCTGGCCCGGTGCCAGCCGGAACATCCCCGGTCCCACCTGGAGGCGAGCGGGTCGCAGCCCCCCCGGGTCGGAGCCACTTACTGCGGGTGGATCCGGGAGGTTCTGCCAGCTCTCCTTCGGGCGCCTAAATTCATTTGTATTCATCTGTCCCGGGGGTCAAAGCCTGACCGTTAATCACAGCGTGACTCCTGGGGGGGGCAGAGGGCACCGGCGGCCGATTCACGCATTGGACGAACTGGGGGTGAAGTTCCAGCGGACAGAGCTCATGGTGAGGGTCCGGTCCGGTCCGGTCCGTCGGTTCCGCCTGGCAGGCTGGGGGGGCAGAGCGCGTTCCTGTCGGTCGCCCCCGGTGTCTCATTCATTTATGCCGATCCGGATCGAGGGACGCGCATCGGAGGAAAGCTGGTCCTTGTGGAGGGGGGACGGAGTCAGGAGCCCGGGACGCGTCCCGTTCCTTTTTAAATGGCTTTCTGTGGCCAAACGGGGGCGAACGCGCAGCCAGGTGTCGGGTTACACCCCAGCGGCGGCGCGGGGCAACTGCATGAGAAGGGGGTGGGGGGTGCAGGCACCGGTGAACCGGCACGGACCCCTCCGGTCCAGCAATGACGCCTCAGGGGTTCTCCGGGGGGGGGGGGGGTCGGGTCTGACGGTCCTGACGCTTCGTGGAGACCCGTCAACGATCACCTGGATCAGCTCACGTGACCTCAGGAGAGGTCACGACCCTGGGGCAGGCCTACGGTAAGACCCCCCAGGACCCCCCCACGGCCCAGAAGAACCGCCTGACATCTGTTTGACCCGTGTGATGTCAGGTTCAGGTGTGCGTGTGTGTGGGGGGGTTAGGGTTAGGGTTGGGGGGGTCATGGACAGACGGACGAATGAACAAACACAAACACGTTCTGAAGTCATTTCTAAATGAAGGCTAATATTTTTAGCCGCTTTGGACACAAATTATTTGAATCATTTGCCCCACTGCCCCCCCCCCGGGGGTATTTAGTGCTCATCAAACGAATGCTGCACACGACGTGTCGTGAAGAAACTGCAGCGTGACGTCAGTGATGTCACCTGGAATGGCCGTCCATTAAGGTGGGGGGGGCTGTGAGCCGCCGTGACCTCTGGGTAGCTGCCCCGGGGGGGCCCGGGGGGGTGCTAACGGTGCAGGTCATTAACATGTCTTTACAATCCCCTTCACACACTCGGCCCCTTGTGTTCCAGTGCTTGGTGCCACCCCACCCTCCATGAGCTCCCAATGAGCCACAGCAACTCCGCCCCCCCACCCCTCCAAATTACAAAGTGTGCGCCTGCTCGCGCGCTCACTGCCCCCCCTTAAAGCTGCTTAATTATGGTCATTGGCACCACGTCTGAAAGCTCCCTTTATCCCCCCCACGCGCCAGAAATAGGCCTGAATCACAGGCAGCAGATCAAACGCTCCCCGAGGGAGGGGTCATTACCCGCCTGAGGGGACACGCCCAACGGGGGCCGGCCACGCCCGGGGGCCGGCCACGCCCAAAGCCCAAATTGTAGCCTGGGCCCAGTGAGGACACACACGTGTGTGTGATCACAGTGAGCTGGTGTGTGTCTGTGTGTGTGTGTGTGTGTTTACGGTGTGTATGTGTGTGTGTGCGTGTGTGTACAGTGTGTGCACAGTGTGTTTACAGTGTGTGTGTACAGTGTGTGTGTGTACAGTGTGTTTACAGTGTGTGTGTACAGTGTGTGTGTACAGTGTGTGTGTGTACAGTGTGTGTGTACAGTGTGTTTACGGTGTGTGTGTACAGTGTGTGTGTACAGTGTGTGTGTGTACAGTGTGTGTGTACAGTGTGTTTACAGTGTGTGTGTACAGTGTGTGTGTACAGTGTGTGTGTGTACAGTGTGTGTGTACAGTGTGTTTACAGTGTGTGTGTACAGTGTGTGTGTGTACAGTGTGTTTACAGTGTGTGTGTACAGTGTGTGTGTACAGTGTGTGTGTACAGTGTGTGCACAGTGTGTTTACGGTGTGTGTGTACAGTGTGTGTGTACAGTGTGCTTATGGTGTGTACAGTGTGTGTACAGTGTGTGTACAGTGTGTGTACAGTGTGTTTACAGTGTGTCCAGTGTATATACAGTGTGTACAGTGTATTTACAGTGTGTACAGTGTATATATAGTGTGTACAGTGTGTGTCCAGTGTATATACAGTGTGTACAGTGTATTTACAGTGTGTACAGTGTATATATAGTGTGTACAGTGTGTGTACAGTGTAAATACAGTGTGTGTACAGTGTATATACAGTGTGTGTACAGTCTGTTTACAGTGTGTGTACAGTGTATATACAGTGTGTGTACAGTGTATATACAGTGTGTGTACAGTGTGTTTACAGTGTGTACAGTGTATTTACAGTGTGTACAGTGTGTGTACATTGTATATACAGTGTGTGTACAGTGTATATACAGTGTGTGTACAGTGTTTTTACAGTGTGTACAGTGTGTGTACAGTGTGTGTACAGTGTATTTACAGTGTGCGTGCAGTGTATATATGTGTATATATAGTGTGTGGTGCACACACACACACAACCAATCCAGCGTTCTGGAGATGTAAACCTCGACATGTTTTCCTGCATCACTTCCTGGAGGTGAGAAGACAGAACCAATAAGAGAAGACCTCATTACATCAACCCAACCTAACACCTGAAGAACGCAGTGTCAGGGTGTGTGTGAAGGTAAGGTCACCTGATGTCACCCAGATAAAAACAGGAAGTCCCCAACCTACAAACACAATGGCTTCCTAGAGGCTGTTCGTACTACAGTAATGTCATTACTACTGTAAATACTAAAGTAATGTCATTACTACTGTAAATACTAAAGTTTCATTCCCTCAGATTGACCAGAAACAATTACAGGACATTAAAACATCCCATAATATTAAAATTCTGTAGTACAATAATGTAACTTTAACATCTTTACCTCATGCCCCTTTATGTTTGATGTCTGTTTGATTTCATTAAGTTTCTCAGTTAATCCACCGATAGTTAACATCAACTAACGTGTGTGAATGAGAGGGACCCAAGTGGAAGAGTGAGGTTACAGGGAGAAGAGATCAAGAAGGTGGAGGATTTGAAGTACTTAGGGTCAACAGTCCAGAGCAATGGAGAGTGTGGAAAAGAGGTGAAGAAACGTGTCCAGGCAGGATGGAACGGGTGGAGAAAAGTGTCAGGTGTGATGTGTGATAGAAGAGTTTCAGCTAAAATGAAAGGAAAGGTGTACAAAACTGTGGTGAGACCAGCGATGTTGTTTGGTCTAGAGACAGTGTCACTGAGGAAAAGACAGGAGGCAGAGCTGGAGGTAGCAGAGATGAAGATGCTGAGGTTCTCTCTGGGAGTGACCAGGAAGGATAGGATCAGGAATGAGTACATCAGAGGGACAGCACATGTTAGAGGTTTTGGAGATAAAGTCAGAGAGGCCAGACTGAGATGGTTTGGACATGTCCAGAGGAGAGATAGTGAATATATTGGTAGAAGGATGCTGAGTTTTGAACTGCCAGGCAGGAGGCCTAGAGGAAGACCAAAGAGGAGGTTTATGGATGTAGTGAAAGAGGACATGAAGGTAGTTGGTGTGAGAGAAGAGGATGCAAAGGACAGGGTTAGATGGGGGCGGTTGATTCGCTGTGGCGACCCCTGAAGGGAAAAGCCCAAAGGAGAAGAAGAAGAAGAGTTAACACCAACTAACAAAACATTCAGAGTTCAGCGTTAGCGTCAGTTAATGCTTCCAGGCAGAAACCTGACCCGAAACATTGGTTCCTACATCATTTAGTTCCTACAGGAGGACAACATTGGTTCCTACATCATTTAGTTCCTACAGGACAACATTGGTTCCTACATCATTTAGTTCCTACAGGAGGACAACATTGGTTCCTACATCATTTAGTTCCTACAGGAGGACAACATTGGTTCCTACATCATTTAGTTCCTACAGGAGGACAACATTGGTTCCTCCATCATTTAGTTCCTACAGGAGGACAACATTGGTTCCTACATCATTTAGTTCCTACAGGAGGACAACATTGGTTCCTACATCATTTAGTTCCTACAGGAGGACAACATTGGTTCCTACATCATTTAGTTCCTACAGGAGGACAACATTGGTTCCTACATCATTTAGTTCCTACAGGAGGACAACATTGGTTCCTACATCATTTAGTTCCTACAGGAGGACAACATTGGTTCCTACATCATTTAGTTCCTACAGGAGGACAACATTGGTTCCTACATCATTTAGTTCCTACAGGAGGACAACATTGGTTCCTACATCATTTAGTTCCTACAGGAGGACAACATTGGTTCCTACATCATTTAGTTCCTACAGGAGGACAACATTGGTTCCTACATCATTTAGTTCCTACAGGAGGACAACATTGGTTCCTACATCATTTAGTTCCCTGTCAATAATGACCTGAATTGCCTTCAGTCTCGTTTCCCGCTCAGAAGTTCACAGAGATGTGGAGAAAAGAAGGCGGAAATGCTGCAGATGATGCAGGAACAGGAAGGACCAAAAGATCACAGGAAGTGACATCAGATCAAACTGTTCACTGAGTCTGAGATCTGCTGAGTCATGTTAACATGACACGTGGAATCTGAATCAATGGGGTGTTGATGTTACGCTGCTGGGGCGGTTGTGGCAGAAAGGGGAACTACAGTTGGACATGGCGGGTGTTTGTTTCTAGGGTCGTAGGTGAGTCGGATGTTCATATCTTGAGGACTTCCTGCTGGTGAAGACAGACACCTCTGTGTGGGTGTTTCCCAGCAGAGGTTGGAGGTGAAGCAGACGGCTCTGCTGCACACAGAGGACTGTTCATAGCAGGAATGTGTGTGTGTGTGTGTGTGTGTGTGTGTGTGTGTGTGTGTGTGTGTGTGTGTGTGTGTGTGTGTGTGTGTGTGTGTGTGCAGGTGGTTCCTTCCACTGGTTGGTGCTCCGTCTGCAGGTTGGTGTGGTGGTGGTCTGGGGGGGGCACTCCTTTATCTTCATCACCTTCATCTTTCAGACCTGCTTCATGTCTCCGTGTCGTTTCTTCACCACAGGCTTTTGCAGCGCCATCACACCGGAGTCGACAGCCACCCCCAACGCGGTGCCACCACAATGAGCAGGTTGGGTTCCCAGAACAACACCAGAATAACCTGCTGGGGACCAGCAGCTCCTCGGGGGCCGTCTGTCCCGTCTGGCCTGAGTGTGTCAACACCTCTGGACCTGGACTTGTTGAAACCTGGACTGGTTTCTGCTGCGTTGTCCAGTTTTCTGTACGTTTGTGTTTCTGGGGGTTGGAGTGCAGGAAGCTGTTATATATTAGTCCGTCACACCTTCAGTGGTGTCCAGGTTCGGCTTCCTGAAGGTGTTCTCGTTGTTTGTCCCACCTTTACTTGATCGTCATGAGCAGAAACTACAAGTCAGATCTAAAGAAATACATTTTTCTTACGTTAACAACTCAGTGTGAAATTAGTGTGAAACCTGTGATCACAGTAACGTCAGTTACTCTTTTTGGCCACTTAGTGGCAGCAGAGAGGACGTGGACGTGTCTAGTATATAAATTGCACAGGTAAAGACGGACACCTGAGCGGACAAGGTGCTGTGATGTCATCATCGAGCGTCGGGGTCTCTGATGGTCATTGATTTGTTATGATAAATCATTTTATAACCCCCCCTGGTCATTAATAGTTTATTCTGCAGCGGTTTATTTTCTTACATCCCAGGCGGGGGGCGGTTCCCAAAAAAGGGAAAACTTTTTTAAAATAAATAATAGGTGAAACAGAATTTCCATACAGTCTTTTACATTTGCAGGCCGGTTAGCTTCAGCAGGACCATTCGCTAGGCGGGGGGGGGGGGGTTCTCTTTACATTCCTGACACATTTTTGTTGGCGGTTGGAAAGAATATTGTTGGCATCAGCAGAAAGGCTCGGTCCAGCAGGAAGGGGTGCACACCTGCGTGAGCGCCGGCCAGGTGCTGCATGCGTGCTGTAGGTGTGCAGGCAGGTATGCAGCGCCTCACAGGTGAACGTGGCAGACGGCAGTGGGGACATTCCAACTTGAAGCCCCGCCTCCAGGTCTGGTCTCATTGACTTCGGCTCATCTTCCGATTAAATCCGAGCGCAATTTCCGATGCGTTTCTTATCATGTGCGGAACAGAGCGGCCATTCATCCCCCTGCTGGTCACAAGGCTGCGCATTGAAGCGGCGCGGGTCACCAGAGACCCGCCTGAGTGGAAACAGCCAGAGAAACCTGCTTCCTGGCGCCGAACCCGCGTCCAGATTCCAGCCGCGCCCTCCGTGAAGGAAGGCCTTCTGCTCGCTAGACTAATATTTAGCTTGGTCATTATGATGCTGCCCCCCCCCCCCCACCGAGACGCTCCAGTCCAGGCCCCCATCAGCCACAGACACACACACACACACACACACACACACACACACACACACACACACACACACACGAGGGGAGTATTTCTGTGATTTCTGTGATGTTTAGGGTGAGGGGGGTCCTCTGAAGTTTTGGGTTATCATGACCCCCCCCCCCACATCTCCATCTTCTGACATAATTCAGAGGAGGTCAGGACTTGGTCCCAGATCCAGACAGATGGTCCACCAGCCCCCCGCCCCCTCCTCGACCCCCCCTCAGATTCCAACAACGAGTGGTTAGATGTCGGTTTGCTTCCGGAACGTGTTTCCTGTCTCACCGTGGGGGGGGGGGGGGGCATCACCACCCGTCTGTGATGCTGTGACGGGATTCGAACCTTCAGCTCCTCACGTGGAACCAAACTCCTCCTGGAGGGGGAGGGTATTCGTGTGTGTGTGTGTGTGTGTGTGTGTGTGTGTGTGTGTGTGTGTGTGTGTGTGTGTGTGTGTGTGTGTGTGTGTGTGTGTATTGTAAAGTGCTTTCAGCCCCCGGCTTGGCGCTGGAATCACTTTCAGATGGTTGTGATGGGGGGGGAGATCTGACCCGCCGTGTGCCGGCAGGAAATTGGAGAATGTTCCCGTAGAGCAGCCGTGAAGCTCCACCCACATTAGCCACATGTAGCTAATGGAGCGCCGCTAGCTAGTATCGCTAGCTGATGTCATCCTGGGGTCAGAACCCTCCAGGATGAGGATCAGCTCCAGGATGGAGACGCTTCTTCACGTGGCGGCGCGTCCCAGGTGGGTGGACGGTTCCTCCTCAGCAGAGATCTCAACTCCTTAACCCCTTACTTCCTGTCTTTTCAGCTTCAACCCCCCTCCCCCCAAAGGAAGCCCAGTTGGGAGGGAAGAGAAGAAACCCTAACCCCGTCCTGAAGTCCTCCATGTTCTCCCCAAACGCCTCCGGTCCATCGTAAACATCTCATTTCCTCCATGGACCAACAGGATGGAGACCAGGAGACGTGCAGAGAGATGCCCCGTGTTCCGTGTTCCTCGTTCCGTGTTCCTCGTTCCGTGTTCCTCGTTCCGTGTTCCTCGTTCCGTGTTCCTCGTTCCGTGTTCCTCGTTCCGTGTTCCTCGTTCCGTGGCATAAGAGTGGGGAGTAGGCGTGTCCAAAATTACTGTCACAACACCATATGAGGACCATTTGTGTGTGTGTGTGTGTGTGTGTGTGTGTGTGTGTGTGTGTGTGTGTGTGTGTGTGTGTGTGTGTGTGTGTGTGGAGACAGCAGCGTCCAGTAAATAGTTTAATAATGTCTCAATACAAGAGTCTTTCAGGCACTTCCTGTTTGGTGGACAGACCAACACAAGGCACTTCCTGTTTGGTGGACAGACCAACACAAGGCACTTCCTGTTTGGTGGACAGACCAACACAAGGCACTTCCTGTTTGGTGGACAGACCAACACAAGGCACTTCCTGTTTGGTGGATGGACCAACGGAAGGCACTTCCTGTTTGGTGGACAGACCAACACAAGGCACTTCCTGTTTGGTGGACGGACCAACGGAAGGCACTTCCTGTTTGGTGGACAACCAACACAAGGCACTTCCTGTTTGGTGGACAGACCAAACAAGGCACTTCCTGTTTGGTGGACAGACCAACACAAGGCACTTCCTGTTTGGTGGACAGACCAAACAAGGCACTTCCTGTTTGGTGGACAGACCAACACAAGGCACTTCCTGTTTGGTGGACAGACCAAACAAGGCACTTCCTGTTTGGTGGACAGACCAACACAAGGCACTTCCTGTTTGGTGGACAACCACCACGAGGACCCTCACATGCATTTCCTGGTGCCAGGCTAGCATTAGCTTGTCTTCGCTCCCCTTACAGCCAAATTAAACAGCAGTAATAATAATGTTCCGGTCCAGGAAGCGTCTGAACGCCTCGCCGTCACTCTGAGCCGTCGTCAGGTTCTGGCAGACCTTCACTCAGAACGCTAAAGCTTTGTATGTTTGGGCCCAACTTGATTTCCCTCATTATTCCGTGTTATTTGCGCCTGTCGGGCATGCTCAGTCTTCATTTCCTGTTTCCGGGGTCTGGAGCTGTCGATTGAGTTATGAGCTGTTCTCATACGACCAATGGCGGAGCGGCACACCTTCACCGTCAGCCTATCATCTCACTGCCGCCGTGAACGTGACTCTGTTCCTGGTTTTCATTCACGCTGCTGACCCTTCCTCAGGTTGACCGGATTCATCAGCCGCCACCACCACCAGTGTCTGGACTCTGGGGGGGGTATATATATAGACAGATACCCAACAACCTCGCATGGAGTCTGATGTTCCATCAGAATGTTTAGTCTGAACATTCAGGTTCCTTCTTTTATTCCATGTACAGATGACTGAGATGTTTCAATACTCTTCCATGAAATGTTGTCCAAACAGATCCAATCCCCTGAGAATGTATCCCACTGACTTTAATCCCTGACCTTTCCTGTGGCGCCGGCGTCGCGCTAACGGTGGGGATTCAGATGGAAGCAGCTGGACGACCATAACTTGAAGTTCTCCCTGAAGGGGAATTTATATCTTCTGGCTGTTTCTCTGCTGAGGAACTTCATGTTAGCCGACATAGATGACGTTTTTTGTAGCTAACGTTAACTCTTAACATCTTTTCTAGCGCCAACAGCAGGATGCTTTTTGTTCGGCGTGAAATAAATCAACATCACGTGACTTTTCATTTGTGCCATCAAGTCAAGTCTGAAACAAAACTAAACTAAAAGGTACTTTCTGTTCTCCTCACACGTACCAGATCACCAAATGCTAACAACAATTAAGCTAAGACAGCACACATGTTACCTGCTAAACCACAGCATGTTATAGTAAGCTAGTCATTGTACAAATGAGTGCGTTACGAGGTTAGCATTTAGCTCGGAGCAGTTTTTTTTTAGGAGTGTCCCATTCTTTAAAGCCTTTGTTTCAGATGATCCATACATCTCAAAACACTCAAGGTATTTGGTGGTTTGTTGTAAATAAAGTGCAGTTCGCCCTCCTCGCGGTTAATCGCGTTCCAGGAACCACACGCAATTAACGAACTTTGCGATAGAAGGCCGGACTATTGATCTTATTATTTAGGGTAATTTAAATGTTTCTGAACCCCCCCCCCCCCATACTGATATTGAACCACCTTCTATCTGTGTTACCTTTAAAACACTCTGATAAACTGTTTAAAACACTTTTGTGTCTCACGGAAGTCAGAGACTCACAGAACGTAGTGCACTTCAGGATGATGTCAGCCAATAGAATGCGAGTACGGTGTCACATGACTGTCTACCAAAAATCCACGATGAGGTGAAGTCGTGAGCGTTGATGTGCGAGAGAGCACTGTATTTTCAACAGAGGTATGTCTCTGGAACATAATGATAAAGACACAGCAGAAATTAGCTGTTAGCATGTAGCGACGGAGAGGAGGGATGCTAAGCCCAGCTGGAAGCTGTGCTAATGGATTCTGTAGAGCTTTTTTTAATCTCCATTAGCATATCTTCCAAATGTTTCCTCCCCCGTGCAGAAACGCTGCAGTCAGAGGTTCTGTCCTCTTTGTTCTGCTGACGGTCGACACACGGCCCCCCCAGTCAGAGGTTCTGTCCTCTTTGTTCTGCTGACGGTCGACACACGGCCCCCCCCAGTCAGAGGTTCTGTCCTCTTTGTTCTGCTGACGGTCGACACACGGCCCCCCCCAGTCAGAGGTTCTGTCCTCTTTGTTCTGCTGACGGTCGACACACGGCCCCCCCAGTCAGAGGTTCTGTCCTCTTTGTTCTGCTGACGGTCGACACACGGCCCCCCCCAGTCAGAGGTTCTGTCCTCTTTGTTCTGCTGACGGTCGACACACGGCCCCCCCAGTCAGAGGTTCTGTCCTCTTTGTTCTGCTGACGGTCGACACACGGCCCCCCCAGTCAGAGGTTCTGTCCTCTTTGTTCTGCTGACGGTCGACACACGGCCCCCCCAGTCAGAAGAACATTTCCCAAGCTGCTGGTGAACCTCCTGTTAAACAGCTTTATGACTCAGTAAATGTTAGAATCTGGAAATAATGGTTTTTAAAAGTCAGCCATTAAAACAAGAACATCATCAGAAGATGGCGATCGACCCGCCGCCGTATGAATAACGGTTTGTGTTGGACTCAGCAGAGCGGCGCTCATTGTCTTCACTGCTTGTAGCGTTTTTCCACGTTCTCATCCAGGGAATGACACAACAGACGCGTGCTAGCGTCACCGTGGCTACAATTAGCATGGTGACGCTAGCACAGCGCCCTCCTGTGTTTGGAGGGGGCTTGAAGGCCCTCTGCCATCAGTTATACTTCTCCAGAATATATCTGACTATTAGTAAAGCAGGGATAAGAGAGGAAGTTGGTTTACGTGAGGCAGGTGTTACAAAATAAAAGCACATGTATTTATTTATCAGGCTGAATGAACATGACGGTGACATCAGCTCACTGACTGGACCACCGGAGGTCAAAGGGCATTCATCTGTGTCCTGAATGGATCAAAAGTTTTGCTGCGTCTTCCTGAAAAGCCTCACGTGTGACCTTTGACCTAGAGTCCACAACAGGAAGTGAATTTTGAAGCATCCTGTATCTGCATAAACAGCCTCCTCCTCGTCATCCTCTGATGACGAAGCCTGAACTGGACTGGGGGGGGGCGTCTTTTACTGACAGTCCCTCGGAGCTTGTGAAGGCTCCGTGTTGGATCGGGCCCCCGGCGGTCCGTGGAGCCGCGCTGATCTGCAGCTCTGGCTCCTGCAAGCAGCTGCCATTGAATACCATCTCTATGTAGCGTGTTATTCTACAGGGGTGGGGGGGCAGGGAGGGAGGGGGTGAGGAGCCCGGTATCCAGTCGCCGGCCCGCTGGCAGGACGGCCGGCGGAGAAACTGTTAGTGCTCGTCACGCGTTCTGGTAAACACCCTCTCTTGGTCCTGCCCCCCCAGGGGTCACAACTTACATCACAAAGGATGGATTCATGTTCAGCAGCTCCAAGGAGAAGACGAGCACAGAGCTGCTCATGTCCCCCCCAGTGTGCATTGTCCCCCCCCAGCCCTTCCTTTAATTAAAGCAGCGCCTCAGCTTTCATTTCTAACACGCCCTGCTTTCACACACACACACACACACACACACACACACACACACACACACACACACACACACACACATACACACACACACACACACGTGTGTTCACACACTCCTGTCCTCTCATTTTTAGAATAACACACACCCTTTCTCTCCGTCTTCCAATTTTCCTGGATGCCGTTAAATGAGAGTTCTCAGAGCCGGTTTGACGCCCCCCGCCCCCGCCGCCGCTGCTGCCGCCGCCGCCGCCGCCTGTCCGCGTCGACGTGTAAAATGAACAAACCCTGGGGTGCAAATGCAGAAACCTTCAGACGTGCCTCCGGTTATTCTACACGGGCAGGAAACTCTGGAAGTGTGCTCAGGACACGCCGGCGGCGCGTGGAGAAGGACGCTGCCTCCGGTGGGCGCAGGCGAGAATGCAGGCTGTTAGCAGGACGAGGTGTTTGTTTGTGGAAACGTTCAAACTTATTTGTTCATAAACAGAGAGACAAGAAAACCTGGTGGAACACGACCGACAAGCGTCTAAACACACACACACACACACACACACACACACACACACACACACACACACACACACACACACACACACACACACACACGTAATCCCTCCACACAGACAGGGCTCGTTACACAACGCCTGACAGTCAAGACGCAGGGAGAAAATGATCAGCTAGCTGCAGCCTGCTCTATTTTCCTTTTGCATATACAATAATTAACTTTATATATACGTCCCCACACCCGATGCTTATCCCTCCCCAGCTGGTATTTTCGCCGCCGCTGTCATTTCCAGTCGGGCCCCGGAGCCTCCGACCGCCGCTCGTCCCAATAAAGAACCCATAATGACAGGCTGGGCTGGGGGGGCTGCTAAAACGCCTCCGGCTCTCCTGCCGGCTCACAGCCACCACGCAGGTCCACTGGGGGGGGGTCTGGCTCCGTCGTTCTGGTTTCTGCTTCCGGTTATGAGAGAAAATGTCACTTCAGCAATAAATAAACTGGCAGCAGAACGTTTGTTCTGTGTGTGTGTGTGTGTGTGTGTGTGTGTGTGTGTGTGTGTGTGTGTGTGTGTGTGTGTGTGTGTGTGTGTGTGTGTGTGTGTGTTTTAAATAGAGCTGAAGTGTGCAGTGTGTAAAGTTTGATTTCACTCCTTCCTTTTCTCACTGGCAGCAGGATGCCGACTCCAGCGAGGCCCCGGCGGGGCCCGGCCCCTGCTGGCCCCGTGCTGAATGGGGCCTTTCTGCGGCGTCGTTAATATCAGCCTGCAGTCACACCTCCAGCCGCCCCCCCCCCTTCCTGCTCAATCCAAACAGGTCCCAGAGAGACAGATGCACTTTTGAGAATTGGCCGTGTTTGCCTGCCTGTGGAACAGCCGGCCTGTGTCGGGCCGGGCCCCCGGCCCTGTGAGGGGCCCTCACTGAGAGCCGCTCCACAGAAAACAGCCATCAAAAGCCGTATTTAAGGGGGGATGAAGGATGGGGGGGGCTTTAAAGGGGAGCTGCCGATGGCCAAACACCTCCTGCATAGAGGGCTCCTTCCTCTGATTAGCGCCGGCTGCATGGAGTCCATACATGATGAAGAGATACGGCCCCCCCAGCCCTGACCCTAACCCTGACCCCCCCGCCGGACAGAATGCCGGCTCTGTTCCACTCCTCCAGGCCGACAGGCTGCAGGACTTTAGACGGGGTTTATTCTCTTTACATCCACACAGGGTCTCTGCGTGGGGGGGTTTCTGGGGGGTGGGGGGTGCGTTTACTTGTCTGATCTTCATCCTGATTCACATCCGTCACAGAACTCCTGAAGTTCTTGTCTTCACTCCCAGGAATCCTGAAATCCTTCAATTCTGCATTCAGGGTCTGAATTCTGCTCCCGTTTACTGGAATCACATGACCTGGACCTGATGGGGGGGGGGCAAGGAGCAGCCACTGAAAGGCTTTGATGGTTCATGTTTGGGTGTCATCACGTTTATTCTAACGCGTCCTGTGTGCCAGGAAAATGAGGTTTAAACCAACCGAACATAGCAGCAGGTTCAGGGGTCGGTCAAGGGTCAGGGGTCAGGGTGTAACCCCACTGTTGTTCACCTGCAGAGACACCTGGATGACTACCTGCCCCGCCCACCTCCATCATCCAATCAGAACGCTCCCCCCTGCTGTCCCGTGATATTTCCCATCACGTGTGTGCAGGAGGTCATGTGAGGTCCGGGTCCTCACGCGTCACGCTGACCGTCCTTCCTTTATGGTCGCCGTGACGCTCCTCTCCTTTAGCGTGTTCCGGTCCACGCGCTGAGAGGAGGACCGTCTGCACGCCGCCGCCCGTTAAAACGGTTTATAGTGACAGGGTGGGGCTGCTGCTGCAAGACGCTATTATAGGCTCCACCGAGGAATGTGTGTGGGCACACACACACACACACACACACACACACACACACACACACACACACACACCACCTGACTATATAGTCAATGTTCCTGAAGCTGCAGTCGTTTCTACTTCCTGTCTGACAGGAAGGACTCAGGATGGCGATGTCTTCACTCAATCATCCAAGAGGTTAAAAAAATGATTGACATTCCTCACAGGTGTAGTAAGAATCAATATTTAGCAATAAAATGTTGAAATAAATGAACGTTCATATGTGGGGGGGCCTTTGCTCATTTATTTGTAGCTGACTTTGATTTTGAGTCTAATCCAGATTCTGGATCATCACAATCCACCAATCAGAAACCACGACGACCCACGACGTTCTGCCTGGATTATAATCCAGATCCGGGTGATGGAATGAGTCACATCTGCACAAAGAAAAGATCCAAATCTGTCATTATTGATAATCCATTAACTACTGATCATCAACACACGATTCCAAATGCTCTGGTTTTAGTGGTACGATAACTGATTAGCAACATTAGCATGCATGCTAAGCGGTTCTAGCCACAGATGTGTAATATAAGAGCAAATGTAAAGAAACCACAAGATTATAGTTCTATTATTTATTAAACAACAAACTTATAGTTGTAATGATTTACTAAAGTTTTATGCATCTGATGCACCACATTTACATTATAGCTTTATGACAAGAACATACAAATTCAAATGTAATCCTTTAGATGTTTGTAATCTGCTCATATGTTTGTGTTTATTCATGACTGCATTAAAACGGCACAGAAACACATTGAAGTACCCGTTTAAATACAGACCAGCTGTTTGTTCTCTGTGCCCACTAGAAACAAAGTGGACATCTGTTACAGACATTTTTTTTGATGGGACACCTCTTTTTCTAGCTGCAGCGGTTCAGGTCTCCATCATCTGGTCAAGAACATATGAAGCAAAGTAGAGGGAAGAGCGCCGCAAACCCACACAGAGCTGTTAGCGTGTGCGCTACCAGCCTCTAATAACATGTGATGTGATATACGTGTCTCCACCCGCGGAGCCCCACGGCCCTTTGATAAGTCATTCAGCGGCTCTGGATGCTGATGGACGCGGCCCCGCCCGACCCGACCCCACCTGGCAGAGCGCTGCTAGCAAGATCAGAGCCCGTTAAAAATAGACTTCATCGTTTGAGGGGTTCAACATGAAGAGAAGCATCACGCAAAAGATTTTAATTTCAAGCCACATTTAAGCCAAACAGCTCCAATCAGATAAACATGCATGCATGTTTAGCATCAGCGTGTTAATGCTACCGTTTACCTCAGAGAAATAAGTAGCTGACCGCTCCTCAGAGCAGCTCACTAACTTCAACCCAACTTCATTGTGTTTATGGGATAAATCATCATGAAGATGGTTTATGACGCGCCTGTTCAACTGAAACACACTCCTGCAGCCAAACCACCCGCAACAAGACCTTTATTAGTAATCAGGACGCCGTCAGCTGGACTCCTGCTTCCTCTGACACACAGAACTGTCCTGAAACAGAGGATTTCATGTTTGACCTCATCCACATAGAGTATCCTGTTTTAAAATGTCTGTAAAACCAGCCAGACGCTGCAGAATGTGATTAAATCTAAAGAAACTGCAGCGAAAAGAGGCAGAAAAACAGAAAAGTACTGGCTTGGCAAAGCTGCATCAACCTCAAAGGAAATATTGTGGAGGATACAAAAAGGGAAAGGAGGAGAAACCACAGACGTCGTCAGAAGAAGGCTTTATCCTTGAGGTGGCGGCGTCTACGTAAACGAGCGTGGGCTGCTCACCACGCCGACACCGGGCCTCCGATTGGACGAAACGCACCGGCATCTGGATGCAAACGCACGCTGCATGTTTTCATGAATGATACATGTGCACAAACACGCTAAATTAGTGCGAGGCACAATTATTTCTTTCATCAAGTAGGAGATTAGCCCCGCCTCTTAGCGTCGGGCTCGTTGCGTCGGCGTTAGCATTCTAAACAAAACCCAACCGATGAGTCCAGAGACGCATCCCTGAGGAGAGGCATTCATGGGAGGGAAGCACCACCCACAGGCAGTGTGTGTGTGTGTGTGTGTGTGTGTGTGTGTGTGTGTGTGTGTGTTCCATGTTACAGTGTACATGTGGTTTGGTGGGTCTGAAGGCTTTCCCATCCAGCGGACCCGCGTTCAGTTCGGAAAATCGGTCCAGACCTCGACAGGAGTCTGAGCCAGTAAATTATGCTGATTCCTCTGACAGAATTACTGCACTCACAAATACTTTTGGCAAATTCTAAAATTCACCAGTAGCAAGCAAACCAACATATTTATGGTCTGGTAAAGCTTTTTTTTCCAGCATGTGGACATGAGACAAGACGCCCACTTTGGACGGCGTCTTCTTTCTCGCTTAGCATTAAGTCAAACATACAGGAAGTGATTTGAGTCGGTTTTGATTGTTTTTGGGTTCGAACTAAATTCTTGCCGCCTGTTGCCGGGGTAACCGCTCCTAACCAGCCGCCGGATGGTTGGATGCCGTCCTTACGCTTTGGTTAGCCTTTGCCAGTCGAGGCAGGGCGGCGAGTTTCCTGCCTTGTGTTCAAGGTAAACCCTTGGCTAGTCAACAAAATTCTTCTTCTCTGGTAAATAAACGACGACTTCCTGCGGTGCAGCTTTCAAATGAATCTTTGTTGGTGATGATCAACAGCAGATTGGTCCGCGGTGGCCGATGGACCTACTTCACACCTACAGAGGACTGTGTGTGTCCAGGTTTCACACTCATTCTGCTCAGTAATTACAACACTGGTTATGGTAAAATGTTAGTGTAGTTGTTAGCATAGCTGTTATCGTAGCTGTTAGCGTAGCTTGTATGTTGGTGTAGAGTCTCCGTCATCCAGGTCATCCTTGAGCAGCAGTTGGACTCAGTGACTAACAGAACGTTGGATCACAACCTTGGATCTCTTACCTGAAGTGTTGAAATGCTACCTGAGGAGATTGTTGCTACTGTCAGCCGCCCGACTTCGACCTGAAAGCCTGGAAAATCTAAAAATACCAACGCCGACTTTCCCCATCAGAGGATTCAGGCAAGAGCTGTGGTTCTACAAGCAGTAGCACCCCCCAAGATGACCAGTAAAAACAGAATGGGCATGGGGCCGGTTGTTGAGGAGAAGAGAGGCCAGAGGTCGGGGTTCCTGCGGCGCTGAGACCCTGGATGGAAGGCATTGACACTAACTAGTCCAGATTAATCCCGGAGAGTGATCGGGGAACACGCTGATGGGGCTCTCATCAAACTGTTGCTGTGACAGCCCAGCAGCCAGAACCATTAACACCATGCTGAGATGTGATTCTCTCAACACAACGTCCTGATGTGACCAGACAGGCGGCCGGGGACGGCTGTGAGACGCCTCGGCGCCGGGCCAAGGTGCAGCCGCGAGCCCCAGGACCAACCACTGGGAGTCAAACACAACAGAAAAGGTTTGTAGAACACCCAAACATTGTGTTTAGTCAGCTCGCGGTGCTGGGACGGGGGCCAGGCTTCCACTTTGAGGAATTCAGGGCCAGAGCAGAAGTTTGAGCTGCATTTAAAGAACACAAAATTGCTGGGAATCTAAAATAGAAATCATTTTCTGCCCGGCTGACATTCAGTCCGTTTAGTCATGCTTTAGCAGGATGAGACTCAACCCTCTCTCCTGCAGGAGAAAGGCTTGACACGCCACACAGTCACCGTGATTATCCACATGTAGTACTAGATGACGCCCCTCCCGGATGAACTGGGTGCCTCTAGAATGAGTCGAGACAAATCCCTCTTTCAGTTTTTGTGTAACCTGCTAATGGACAAACAAACCAGACCGGTCAAATGACCCAGATGGAGAAGGTATTTTCAGCTTTAGGTATAAATAAATACACACAACCTGATGCAAAGGTGAGGACCTGATGCCACATTTATTCAATGAATGAAGCCCCTGCGGTACAGGAAGTCAACTTTTCCCTGTACATTTATTAACGTCCTTCTTTTGCTCAAAGAGGTCTTCAATGTCATGGGAAGAAATTAACGCAAATTTATGTTTCAATCACTCTGACAGCCGAAAGCAAACACCGACTAATGTATGTGCGTAAGGACTAACAACTCTATTTACACAGCGTCTAAAGTCACCCTCCTGTCTGTCTCAATCACCCGTGTGATTCAGGTTCACCGTTGGGGCTGAAGAAGGACAGTTTGTCCAGGTACGTCAGGGCCTTGCAGGTCACCAGACCATAGTAGGTCTGCAGCAGAGAACACCGTCCCTCTTCCTGTCCCAGGTCCTCCCAAACCCGATCCAGTTCTTGACTTGTCATTCCTGCTGAGCTGAACAGGTAGCGGTAGCAGCAGGCGTTGTAGCGGACGTGCTTCTCTCCAGTGAACCTGGCGCTATGGGTCGGCGCCACTCCGGCCTTCTGAGCACAAAGACCAACAAAAACCCCTTCAGGGAGGGGCACGTTGATCCAGGCAGACCCTACATAGACTTTGCGGACCACATCCTGGGATAGGACATACGCCATACCATCACAGTACTCAGGCAGGTACTTGTCCGGGTAGAGAGCAGGAGGCAGGTAGCTGGGACTGTCAGGGCTCCGGTCAGGTGAGTCCCTCTGGATCACCCTGCCGAGGTAAAGGTCCTCTGGGTGCCTATGCAGCCCCAGTAGGTATCCTCCAATGGCGGGGAGGTTGACAAACACCGATTCCTTTGTTAGCAGAACAAAACGAGCCACAGGACAGAAGGCGATTACCCAACAGAGCGCCAGCACAGTTCTTTCAGTTGGTCCACGGAGCGAAGAGTCTGCCACAGTGTGACCCTGGACCATGTCCCCATAGCGCTCTGACTCTCTTTCCAGGGCTTGTTGTGCAGAGTAGGTGTGAGTCGACCCCAGGAAGAACAGTACCTGCACTGGAACGCCTTGGATGAGCGTCTGGTTTCCCCACGTCCTCCTGACGGCGTTTCGCTGGCTGACGTTCGCTGTGGAGCTGAAGACCAGCACCAGGAGGAAGAGGTTGGAGCTTCTGCAGGCGTTGGGGTTGGCGATGGGGTAGGCCTGGGACACGTTCTCCCTGGCGTGGCTCAGGTCTAATTTCCTTGCTTTTTCTCTTACATCAGCGACTGCGCTGTCGGTGTAGACGCCAGGCGTCGGCTGCAGGAGGTACTCCTCCACAAAGTCCGCCCCAAACAGCAGGGCATGGAAGAGGAGCACATTGAAGAGGAGGAAGCACCACTGGTGGGTTTGCAGCCGGCACAGAGAGCACTGGAGCATGATGGGAAAAGACAGGTAGTATGAAGGACCACAAGGAACGACAACGACGCACTTTACAATTTAGAAACGGCAAAGAATCAACCCTTTACCTGCATGACACCTGCCTCACGTAGTTACCCCTATCTACCTAAAATCTATCTATCGAGAATCTATCTAGAATCAATCTATCTATCTATCTGGAGTCTATATTTCACTGGACGTCCAGTTGCTCACAGCTCGACGACTTGCTGACAGACGAGGTTTCTGCTTTCTTGAAACTCTAGCCACATGTAACCCTGTACAACACGCCTGGGTCACATGCTTCATCATACAACATTAATGACGCGGAGACGGAGCAGTTCCACCACCACCACACTAAAACCCTCAGACAGGTTTGGACAATGATATAGTCTAACTTTAATCAGCCGTGTTCCGTCTCTTGCAGTGAAAAATGAAGACGTTCCTGTTCAAAACGTTGAACAACCAGACACACTGTTCCGCTTGTCACCCAACGGAAAAGGCAACCCGGGGTGCCAAGGATATTACTCAACAGTCTCCGCTTTTGTTTGCTTTATTTTTCTTTGACCAAAACGACAGAAGCAGTAGTTCATATAGTGAAATAGTTCATGTAGTGAAATAGTGGCAGTAGATGTAGTAGTACTAGCAATGGCTGATGTAGGTAATGAACCTGAAAGTTTGAGAAATGCAACGTTTCACTTATATGAAAAACATCACAATATTAGCAATAAGCAATAATGATATTAAATATAGCAACTCATTTCATCACAAAAGGATCAATGAACCTCTGTGTATAATGCAAGAACCATAAGTATTGATTTAATTCAAATATATCATAATGAATTTCAATTATAATTTAACTAATAAATCTCTTATACAAATCTAATTGTAAATATTAATTCATCAAGTCAATGCAAATGGTGTATTCAGTCCTTCAGACCATAGAAACTACAGCTCCCATGATGCCCTGCAGCAAACAAGGAAGGACAGCACACAATTCAAACCCAATAAGCACTTGTAAAACTAAAGAAACCAAACAATGACAGACATGAACGAGATGACAAAGACAAATCCACGTGTTAGCTTCACGCTGCACATTTTAGCATGTTGTTAACTTTAACTTCATCAGCCACTAATCTGTCAGAAATGCACCAAAGTCATCAGATTAAGCAAGAAACAGATGAAAGCTCCATGCAGTAACAGATAGGAGACGACATCCAACAGGTAGCACCAAGCAGACAAAGACAGGAACTGAAGGACTCACTGATTGGCTGTATACTGGGTAGTTCAGTCCACTTCCTGATAGGTCACAGTGGTCACATGACTCATGGTTCCAAACAGGTACAGGGAAAGTTCCAAACCGGTGCCCCAAACCTCTTTGTGGGACTTGACCACTACCCTCCTCCAGGTCGCCTCTGTTTGGCTCACAGGTGAGTCTGATTTACAATCCCCTCCTCTTCCTTTTCCTGTCCAGGTGGAAACATTTATTCTGTTTTCTTTTCTCTCCACCACATAATCTGAGGACATGAATGACACTTGGAACAACAACACAAAGTTTCTAAAGCATATAGTTTAATAGACATTATGAGGGTAGTTATACTTTATCTACATTCATCAAACCTTTATTTTTCCTATAATTTACTTTTTTAGCTTTTCTTCATACATTGCATGCATTTGTATATTTTTGTGTTAATCAGTGTGTATTCATCAGTTAAACAGAGGTTTGTATTTAACGTCAAACTCACTTAAATTACTATATCTGTACTTTTATTTATTCATTCATGTGTGTTTCCTCTCAAACTTTAAAAGTGGATTATTTATAGCCTCTTTTCCAAGTTAAAAGGAGAAACTATTTCATGTTTCCACTGAAATATGAAGTGCCGTTCTCCCGGAGCTGTGCTTTGGCTCTGCTTCATAGACGTGAATAAAATCCACACCCACCAGAGCTCACCCACTTCACACACCCTCTTAAACTCGTGTGTTCAATGACCTCCAGTGTTTCGTGTCTCACACTGCTGCAGCGGTGCTGGTTGGACACGGTGGAACATGATCCAGCTGCAGTCCTGTGTGTGAGTCAGTGTGTGAGTCACTGCGACCCAGAGGGGGGGGTCTGCACAGGCCAATGGCGTTATTGATGACCCTCCAGATTGTTTCAGGGTCATCTTATTAATATAATTACCTTTAATATGACTAAAACCCAGTTAATCTTTGAGTTGAGGCCTGTTTTCTTAGCGTGTTTCTAAGAACATACATGTTTGATGATTTGTTCTCCGGGTTGTCTGAGATCCTGCATGTGGGATCATGAAAGACAGACCATGGATGGACTGGTCTCCGTTCTAAAACGTCAAAGCAGGTCATTCAAAACAAGAGGAAACTGAATGGAATATTTAACACACGTTTATTGAGGATTTTAGTCACTTTAGACTAAACAAAACAAAGGAGAAAAAATCCTGCGCTTCCCCCCGCTGCCGGTAGGTGGCGGTAGGTGGCGGTACACACGACGTAATGTTGGCACGAAGAAGGAAGAAAGAGGCGGAGCAGAAGAAGAGAAGCTGTTCCGGTTCCGGTCGGGGCAGACATGGCTGCTTCCATCAGGGAGCTCCTGGAGCGGATCTCGGCGGTGGACGATCCGACCGAGGAGCTGCGGTGCCTGAAGACGGCTCTGCTGTCGCTTCCGGTCAGCGCCGTGAGGGACGCGGCCAGCGGCCAGCGGCTGTCCGCCGTCTTCTCCCTGCTGGCCGCCAACAAACGGTCCGTTCGCCTCCGGTCCGGGACCGGAGACCGGTGGAGGGGAGGCTGAGTCACCCGGATGTTGACGTTTATATGACAGACCCGAACGGGTGGTTAGCATACCGGGGGTTAGCATACCGGGGGTTAGGATACCGGGGGTTAGCATACCGGGAGGTTAGCATACCGGGGGTTAGCATACCGGGGGTTAGCATACCGGGAGGTTAGCATACCGGGGGTTAGCATACCGGGAGGTTAGCATACCGGGGGTTAGCATACCGGGGGTTAGCATACCGGGAGGTTAGCATACCGGGGGTTAGCATACCGGGGGTTAGCATACCGGGAGGTTAGCATACCGGGGGTTAGCATACCGGGAGGTTAGCATACCGGGGGTTAGCATACCGGGGGTTAGCATACCGGGGGTTAGCATACCGGGAGGTTAGCATACCGGGGGTTAGCATACCGGGAGGTTAGCATACCGGGGGTTAGCATACCGGGAGGTTAGCATACTAACTAATTAGGTTTAAACTAAGCTAGCATGTTGTGCTAATGTGTGTGTGTGTGGGGGGGGGTTCAGTTAGCAGCCAACCTTCGTGAGTGTGACGTCACGGGTTCTGTGCGGATGTGACGCAGGAGCCCCTGGAGGGTTGAAGTCCTCCTCACTGTGTTCCAGGGAGCAGGTGCAGCTGTGTGTCGACATCCTGGAACGCATCCTGATGGCGCTCAGCCCGGAGTGTCTCCTTCGGGACTACAGAGCGCAGCTCCAGGCGGGTCTGGGACACCCCAGTGAAGACGTGAAGGTCCTGGCCTTAACCCAGGTGGGGCGCCGGGCGCCGTCACAAGGAGGCAGCAGCGCTGGGTGAACTCTGACCCCGTGAACGCTCTTCTCCTCAGATCGGTAGAATCATGGGACACCCCGATGCCGGCGCCGATGTCCTCAACAACCACGCCCTCCTGAGGGCGGTGATCCACTGCATCAGAGAGGAGAAGATGGGCGTGGCCAAAGAGGTGACTGGACCAGCGCCTGAACGACCCGTGTGACCTTTGAGCCCGTCTAACGGCTGGGGTGACGACCTCTGTCCTCAGGCCATCAGGTCGCTGTCTCAGCTGGGGGGCTCCAAACCCGGACTGGACGCGCTGTTCCAGAGCGACCTGTTGGGGGCGCTGAAGGACGTAATGACCACTAGTGATGTCATCAGATACAGAGTGTACCAGGTGGTACCGCGTGTCTGTGTGTGTCTCAAGCTGTGACATGCATGTGTGTTTTCACACGTGTGTGTGTGTGTGTGTGTTCTTCCCGCTGCAGCTGGTGGTGGACGTCTCGTCCGTGTCGCCCGTTGCCCTCGGTTACTGCGCCAACAGCGGACTGATCGCCCAGCTGCTCGGAGAGCTGACAGGAGACGACATCCTGGTCAGGTAATCAGATTACTAGTAGATGTTTCTCATCCTGGTCAGGTAATCAGATTACTGGCGGACGATGGGTTTGTGACTCGGGTGTCTTGGTGGGCGTCGGCTCCAGAGCTACCGCCGTGGAGATGATGACTGCACTGGCGCAGGAGCAGCACGGCCGGCGGTACCTGGCCCAGCAGGGGGTCATGGACCAGATCTCCAACATGATCCGAGGAGCAGAGACCGACCCGTTCTCCTCGCTCTACCTTCCAGGTGAGGAACCGGTCACTCAGCTGCGGGTCCTGGTTCTGGTTCTGTCGGTTGACGGGGAGACGAAGTCAGGTGGACCTCACGCTGTACTTCTCCTGTAGGTTTGGTAAAGTTCTTTGGAAACCTGGCCATCATAGAGAGCCCCCAGCAGGTGTGTGAGACCTACCCAGCCTTCCAGAACAAGGTGTTTGAGATGGCTCTGGACCCGGACCCGGCCATGACCGGCGTGGCCCTGGACACGCTGGGGTTACTGGGCTCCACCGTGGAAGGGAAGCAGGTCCTCCAGAAAACAGGTGGGCTTGTGGGAGTCGAGGTGTACCTGTGGGGCTCCTCAGATGTTCCTGTGGGGCTCCTCAGATGTTCCTGTGGGGCTCCTCAGATGTTCCTGTGGGGCTCCTCAGATGTTCCCGTGGGGCTCCTCAGGTGTTCCCGTGGGGCTCCTCAGGTGTTCCCGTGGGGCTCCTCAGATGTTCCCGTGGGGCTCCTCAGGTGTTCCCGTGGGGCTCCTCAGGTGTTCCTCTGTTCTCATGTCTTCTGTTGCCCCCTCCCGTCAGGAGAGAGGTTCACGTCGGTGCTGGTGAGGATGAGCCAGCTGTCCAGCTCTGGAGCCACGGAGCTGCGTGTTCGCAGCCTGGACGCCATCTCCCAGCTCCTCAGCCTGCAGGTAGGTCCGCTCAGGTGAGGAGCATCCAGCGTCCCCCCCAGTCTGCGTGTCTAATGGCGCGTTGGTTCCAGCCCGAGGAGCAGACGGAGGACCTGCTGGCCCTGACCGAGTCCTGGTTCCACCTGCTGGCCCCCCAGCCCATGGAGATGATGAGCAGCATCAGCAGCCAGCCCTTCCCTGAGCTGCACTGTGGGGCCCTGAGGATCTTCACGGTGAGCCCCCCACCCCCACAGAGCACTGTTTACACTGAAGACCCCCCCCTACCGCTCCTGTCTGTGTTCCAGGCCATCGCCGCTCAGCCCTGGGGTCAGAGGTTAATGGTCAGCACGCCCAGCTTCATGGAGTTTGTTCTGGACCGCTCCACGGGTCGCACCAAGGAGGCCAAGGACGCCAAGTTTGACCTGGTGGGGGCTCTGGTGAGTTCCCCCACGGCGGCCCACATCCTGGGCAGTCAGCACTACGTCCGTCTGAAGACGTACCTGAGGGAGGGACGCTACCACGTGTCGGCCGTAGCGGCGGTCGGCACAGAGGGCGCCGACTGAAGCCCTGCCCCCCGGCGGGTTCACGCCTCTGGAGGGGGTTAAAGGTTTTAACTCCAGACATTTAAAGGGTTAATGTGGGGAACGGTGGTTTGAAGTGACTTCCTGCTCGGCTCCTCTGGAAGGTCATCTTCATGTTCCTGTTTCTGAGATGAAATAACACCAAAGTTCTGTTAGGATGTTTCACCAGCAGGGGGGGGTCAGAATGAAGGGATGGGGGGACCTGTGAGGTCGCTGCTGTGTGGGGGTCAACACGTTCACAAGAGGACGACGCGCTGATGAAGCATCATGAACCAACTGCATTATGGGAAATGTAGTAGAACGAAAAAGAAAAGAACTCTGTTTCTGCAGCGAGAATCAGAGGTTCATCATGTGACACCTGACGGGATTCAAACCCACAACCCTCTGCTGTGCTTTACTCTACCTGTTCGGGTTTATGTCCTCTTTCTGTGATTTGTTTTTTAGAATAAAAGATTCTGTCAAACCGGAAGTTGATCTTCACTCGTCCGTCGGTTTGTTTTCATCCAGCAACAGTTTGTCGGTTGTGGCTCAACTGTCCGCTAGAGGGCGGCACGCCCCTTCTGCTGCAGCCAATCAGCTGCTGCGGAACTTAAGCAAATTGATTTAGATTATAGAGTGATCTAACATTTGTTTTCATTATATATTGGATAATTTGAAGAGTGCCAAATTAATTCTAAATGAATCA
>CM023623.1:169040-194040 GCA_013358685.1 Antennarius maculatus
TGGACATCTCCGCTCTGAGGATGGAGCAGCCGGAGAGCGAGGTGCCTCCTCTTCCTCCCCGCTTCCGCTTCAGGGACCTGCTGCTGGGGGACCAGAGCTTCCACAACGACGACAGGTAGGAAGCAGGAAGAGGAAGCAGGACGAGGAAACAGGAAGAGGAAACAGGAAGCAGGAAGTTTAAACTGATTCATATGGTGACTGTGTATTAAAGGCAAACGATGTGGGATGTTAGGATACACGCCCCTTTCCCCGCCCCTTTCCCCGCCCCTTTCAGATGATCCCCAATCATGTTTCTGCTCGTCATTCATTGGAGTTGAATCTGAACCTCTCAGCCAATGAGAGCCAGGTCCACAGACAGACGGCGCGGTCCACTGGGGGCGGGTTTCAGGAGCCGGGCGTGTCTGTTTGATGGGGGCGGGGCTTAGCAACACGCACGCAGGTGTGAAGAGAGAAGCCTGAAAGGAAAGAGACAAAGGGGACACTCTCGCCCCCCCCTCCTGACATGTTCCCACCTGGCTGACGTAAACAGGAAGTGGAGAGGTGTGGTGGTGATGAACCTGCTGGAGTGTCGTTCCTTTCCTCCGTGGGGGGGGGGTCTGGGACAGTGGGGGACAGGGTCAAGTGGAGTGACCCCCCTGTGGTATTTTCATAAAGAGCTGAGTCATGGAAAAGGCTGAGTAGAGAGAAACACTTCAGACGATCAGAAGGAGGAACGAGTGGAGAAAAGGAGGAGGAGGGGGAAGAGGAGGAAGAGGAAGAGGAGGAGGAGGAGGAAGAGGAGGAGGAGGAGGAAGAGGAGGAGGAGGAAGAGGTAAAAAGCTTCGGCTGATGCCCTGACCTCTTCCTCCTCCTCTTCCTCCTCCTCCTCTTCCTCCTCCTCCTCTTCCTCCTCTTCCTCCTCCTCCTCCTCCTCCTCCTCAAGAGGAGGAGGAGGAGCGGTCAGTGTCTGAGGTGTAAAGGCTGTAAATCAACAGGATGATGATGATGATGATGGTGGTGATGGTGATGATGATGATGGTGATGATGGTGATGATGATGGTGATGATGGTGATGATGATGATGATGATGATGCTGATGATGATGATGATGATAGTGGTGATGGTGATGATGATGATGGTGATGATGGTGGTGATGATGATGATGGTGATGATGGTGATGATGATGATGGTGATGATGATGGTGATGATGATGATGATGATGGTGATGATGATGGTGATGATGATGATGATGATGATGATGATGATGCTGATGATGATGATGATGATGGTGATGATGATGGTGATGATGATGGTGATGATGATGATGATGATGCTGGTGATGATGATGATGGTGATGATGATGATGATGATGGTGATGATGATGGTGATGATGGTGATGATGATGATGGTGATGATGATGGTGATGATGATGATGGTGATGATGGTGATGATGATGATGGTGATGATGATGATGATGATGATGATGATGATGGTGATGATGATGGTGATGATGATGATGATGATGATGATGGTGATGATGATGATGCTGGTGATGATGATGATGGTGATGATGATGATGATGATGATGATGATGATGGTGATGATGATGGTGATGATGATGATGATGATGCTGGTGATGATGATGATGGTGATGATGATGATGATGATGGTGATGATGATGATGATGATGGTGATGATGATGGTGATGATGATGATGATGATGATGCTGGTGATGATGATGATGGTGGTGATGAAGAGGAGCATCATCCCTCAATCAGCAGCAGCGTTGCCGTGGCAACAGGCCCGCGCGGCAGAGAGAGAGATCGAACACATTTTCTAAAAATATTCCAAATCAGTCCTGAAAATAAAACCCGATCAAACGTCGCTTTGTCTCCGGATTATTTTAGCGACCGGCGCGCGCTCTAATCTGATCCAATCCGAACGGCCGCGCGAGTCTTTATTGAGCCGGAAGCGACCGGCGCGCGCCACAGGTGTCATGGACCCGCGGACCGTCCCGGTGTGGCTCCACCCGACCGTTAGCTCCTGGAGGTCGGATCTGTTCGGCCCCGATGGGGGGCAGAGGTAGGGGGGGGGCAGAGGTGGGGGCGGGGGAGTGCATGTGTGGAGCTGAACGGACGTATCAATAGAAAGTCATCGTCATGGGATCGATATGTATTCTAAACGGCCGGTCCTGATCAATTCGGATGTTATTGAAACGTCCGTTTCAGACATGGTTTGGTTGATCGATAAATTCCTCATTAAACATTGTTCCCATTTAAATCTGACGCTTTTCTAAAAATCAATATATTGATTAGTAGTTAATAGATGATCAGTCTGATCCTATTGATCCCCTCCTGACCAATAGATGGCGCCAGTTTGACCTGCAGGTGAAAGTTAGCTTCAAGCTAACAGGTGGCTTCCCCCCCCACCTCAAGGAAGAGAACGATTTAAAATTAAATTTGAATTTTAAATCCAGAAAAATGTTTTTCTGATTCTCTCATTTTGATATTTCAGTTTTATTTTGACTTTATTAGAAAATGGAAACAGAATTTGTTCCTGTTTGTTTTGACTGGATTCATCAATAGGTGATCGATTGGTCAGAACGTGGGAACACGTGATCCGGTCCTCCTGACCTGAGGAGGGGTCGGATTCTGTGTTCTGATGGGTCAGCAGATGTGGGGGGGGAAGTCCAGGTGTGACGCCGACGGCTCCCCCCCCCCGACGTCGGTGCGCCAACGACCAGGGGGGGTTTCCGCCGTCTGGTTTCCTCCTCTTCCTCCTGTCGGTTCACCCCCCCGAACCCGTCCCGTGGGGGCGAACCCGTCTGAGCGCTGACAACCCCCCCAGCGAGACAGATAATTAGACAAACAGCAGAATGAATCTTCATTCTGGGTGGTTTAGTACTTGAGAAAGGCTCTGACAGCATCTGGGGGCCCCCAGGGGCCGCTGCTGGGGGGCCACTGCTGAGTAACGCTGGTGTCCTTCCCCACCAGGGTGCAGGTGGAGTTCTACGTGAACGAGAACACCTTCAAGGAGCGTCTGAAGCTCTTCTTCATCAAGAACCAGAGATCAAGTAAGACCAGCTGCTGAGTTCATGAGAGGACGGCCCCCCCACACTAAACTAACCCTACCTGATACTATCACTACCCCCACAACACTAACCCTACCCCCCACACTGACCCTACCCCCCGTTGGCCCTCAGGTCTGAGGATCCGGGTGTTTAACTTCTCCCTGAAGCTGCTCACCTGTCTGCTCTACATGATCCGGGTGGTGACCGACAATCCAGACCAGGACGCCACAGCCAATCACAGCGCAGGACAGCAGAGCCTTCCTGTCGGCAACAACAAATGGTGTGATCAGAACTGGGTCATGTGATCTGAGATGATGCTTTAGGCCAGAGGTCCCTGACCCCCGAGTATCGGACCAGTAGCAGTCCGTGATGCTAAACCAGTCCGTGATGCTAAACCAGTCCGTGATGCTAAACCAGTCCGTGATGCTAAACCAGTCCGTGATGCTAAACCAGTCCGTGATGCTAAACCAGTCCGTGATGCTAAACCAGTCCGTGATGCTAAACCAGTCCGTGATGCTAAACCAGTCCGTGATGCTAAACCAGTCCGTGATGCTAAACCAGTCTGTGATGCTAAACCAGTCCGTGATGCTAAACCAGTCCGTGATGCTAAACCAGTCCGTGATGCTAAACCAGTCCGTGATGCTAAACCAGTCCGTGATGCTAAACCAGTCCGTGATGCTAAACCAGTCCGTGATGCTAAACCAGTCCGTGATGCTAAACCAGTCCGTGATGCTAAACCAGTCTGTGATGCTAAACCAGTCCGTGATGCTAAACCAGTCCGTGGCTAAACCAGTCTGTGATGCTAAACCAGTCCGTGATGCTAAACCAGTCCGTGATGCTAAACCAGTCCGTGATGCTAAACCAGTCCGTGATGCTAAACCAGTCCGTGATGCTAAACCAGTCCGTGATGCTAAACCAGTCCGTGATGCTAAACCAGTCCGTGATGCTAAACCAGTCCGTGATGCTAAACCAGTCCGTGATGCTAAACCAGTCCGTGATGCTAAACCAGTCCGTGATGCTAAACTTTAGGTTTTCACAAGTAATTGTAGTGGTGAATGGAGGAGCGTTAGAACTCTGTCATTCTGCTTCAGGTCCATCAGTGTGAACACAGTGAGTGTGAACACAGTGAGTGTGAACACAGTGAGTGTGAACACAGTGAGTGTGAACACAGTGAGTGTGAACATAGTGAGTGTGAACACAGTGAGTGTGAACACAGTGAGTGTGAACACAGTGAGTGTGAACATAGTGAGTGTGAACACAGTGAGTGTGAACACAGTGAGTGTGAACACAGTGAGTGTGAACATAGTGAGTGTGAACATAGTGAGTGTGAACACAGTGAGTGTGAACACAGTGAGTGTGAACACAGTGAGTGTGAACACAGTGAGTGTGAACACTGATGGACATCAGACACCTCCAGTCGTAACTTTCCGTCCTCTCTTCCTCACCTTCATCATGGTCATCCCACAGCGTGGACTGCCAGTGGAGCGGCTCGGACCAGGACAGAGACATTAACTGGTGAGCAGCTGGACTGGGGGGCAGCGAGGGGCAGGTGATGGACTCTGAGGGTGTGTTCTTTGCCCCACAGGGAGCTGATCTTCTGGGTGGACAGGAAGCTTCCTGTTTGGGCCATCCAGGTGAGTCACAGTAGGACGAGGACTCAGAGAGGCAGTGAAGGTGTGACGGTTCACCTCCTGTCCTTCACAGGTGATCGTAGCCATCATCAGCTTCCTGGAGACGATGCTGCTGATGTATCTGAGCTACAAGGTAACACACACACACACACACACACACACACACACACACACGGTTATATAACACAGTCTGTCACCGTCTGAGCGTCTAGAAATGAAATAATCAGGCCAGTTGTTTGTCTGCACTGACTCACCGTTCAGACTCCTGTCTGACGTTTCAGGGGAACATCTGGGAGCAGATATTCCAGGTGTCTTTTCTTCTGGAGATGATCAACACGGTTCCCTTCATCATTACGGTAAAATCTGCTTTTAACCCGGAGGGACCACCGGAGTGAAGACATCCAAGAAATGTAACCCCAAAATAGAGTCAGACCCGGAATACACAGGATACAGGGTAAAGGTTAGAGTTAGGATTAGTGGTTAGAGTAAGGGTTAGAGTTAGGATTAGGGGTTAGAGTAAGGGTTAGAGTTAGGATTAGTGGTTAGAGTAAGGGTTAGAGTTAGGATTAGTGGTTAGAGTAAGGGTTAGAGTTAGGATTAGTGGTTAGAGTAAGGGTTAGAGTTAGGATTAGTGGTTAGAGTAAGGGTTAGAGTTAGGATTAGTGGTTAGAGTAAGGGTTAGAGTTAGGATTAGTGGTTAGAGTAAGGGTTAGAGTTAAGATTAGTGGTTAGAGTAAGGGTTAGAGTTAGGATTAGTGGTTAGAGTAAGGGTTAGAGTTAGGATTAGTGGTTAGAGTAAGGGTTAGAGTTAGGATTAGTGGTTAGAGTAAGGGTTAGAGTTAGGATTAGTGGTTAGAGTAAGGGTTAGAGTTAGGATTAGTGGTTAGAGTAAGGGTTAGAGTTAGGATTAGTGGTTAGAGTAAGGGTTAGAGTTAGGATTAGTGGTTAGAGTAAGGGTTAGAGTTAGGATTAGTGGTTAGAGTAAGGGTTAGAGTTAGGATTAGTGGTTAGAGTAAGGGTTAGAGTTAGGATTAGTGGTTAGAGTAAGGGTTAGAGTTAGGATTAGTGGTTAGAGTAAGGGTTAGAGTTAGGATTAGTGGTTAGAGTAAGGGTTAGAGTTAGAATTAGTGGTTAGAGTAAGGGTTAGAGTTAGGATTAGTGGTTAGAGTAAGGGTTAGAGTTAGGATTAGTGGTTAGAGTAAGGGTTAGAGTTAGGATTAGTGGTTAGAGTAAGGGTTAGAGTTAGGATTAGTGGTTAGAGTAAGGGTTAGAGTTAGAATTAGTGGTTAGAGTAAGGGTTAGAGTTAGAATTAGTGGTTAGAGTAAGGGTTAGAGTTAGGATTAGTGGTTAGAGTAAGGGTTAGAGTTAGGATTAGTGGTTAGAGTAAGGGTTAGAGTTAGGATTAGTGGTTAGAGTAAGGGTTAGAGTTAGGATTAGTGGTTAGAGTAAGGGTTAGAGTTAGGATTAGTGGTTAGAGTAAGGGTTAGAGTTAGGATTAGTGGTTAGAGTAAGGGTTAGAGTTAGGATTAGTGGTTAGAGTAAGGGTTAGAGTTAGGATTAGTGGTTAGAGTAAGGGTTAGAGTTAGGATTAGTGGTTAGAGTAAGGGTTAGAGTTAGGATTAGTGGTTAGAGTAAGGGTTAGAGTTAGGATTAGTGGTTAGAGTAAGGGTTAGAGTTAGGATTAGTGGTTAGAGTAAGGGTTAGAGTTAGGATTAGTGGTTAGAGTAAGGGTTAGAGTTAGGATTAGTGGTTAGAGTAAGGGTTAGAGTTAGGATTAGTGGTTAGAGTAAGGGTTAGAGTTAGGATTAGTGGTTAGAGTAAGGGTTTAGAGTTAGGATTAGTGGTTAGAGTAAGGGTTAGAGTTAGGATTAGTGGTTAGAGTAAGGGTTAGAGTTAGGATTAGTGGTTAGAGTAAGGGTTAGAGTTAGGATTAGTGGTTAGAGTAAGGGTTAGAGTTAGGATTAGTGGTTAGAGTAAGGGTTAGAGTTAGGATTAGTGGTTAGAGTAAGGGTTAGAGTTAGGATTAGTGGTTAGAGTAAGGGTTAGAGTTAGGATTAGTGGTTAGAGTAAGGGTTAGAGTTAGGATTAGTGGTTAGAGTAAGGGTTAGAGTTAGGATTAGTGGTTAGAGTAAGGGTTAGAGTTAGGATTAGTGGTTAGAGTAAGGGTTAGAGTTAGGATTAGTGGTTAGAGTAAGGGTTAGAGTTAGGATTAGTGGTTAGAGTAAGGGTTAGAGTTAGGATTAGGGGTTAGAGTAAGGGTTAGAGTTAGGATTAGTGGTTAGAGTAAGGGTTAGAGTTAGGATTAGTGGTTAGAGTAAGGGTTAGAGTTAGGATTAGTGGTTAGAGTAAGGGTTAGAGTTAGGATTAGGTTTAGAGTAAGGGTTAGAGTTAGGATTAGGGGTTAGAGTAAGGGTTAGAGTTAGGATTAGTGGTTAGAGTAAGGGTTAGAGTTAGGATTAGTGGTTAGAGTAAGGGTTAGAGTTAGGATTAGTGGTTAGAGTAAGGGTTAGAGTTAGGATTAGGAGTCAGAGTAAGGGTTAGAGTTAGGATTAGTGGTTAGAGTAAGGGTTAGAGTTAGGATTAGTGGTTAGAGTAAGGGTTAGAGTTAAGATTAGGGTTAGGGTAAGGGTTAGAGTTAGGATTAGTGGTTAGAGTAAGGGTTAGAGTTAGGATTAGGGGTTAGAGTAAGGGTTAGAGTTAGGATTAGTGGTTAGAGTAAGGGTTAGAGTTAGGATAGTGGTTAGAGTAAGGGTTAGAGTTAGGATTAGTGGTTAGAGTAAGGGTTTAGAGTTAGGATTAGTGGTTAGAGTAAGGGTTTAGAGTTAGGATTAGTGGTTAGAGTAAGGGTTAGAGTTAGGATTAGTGGTTAGAGTAAGGGTTAGAGTTAGGATTAGTGGTTAGAGTAAGGGTTAGAGTTAGGATTAGTGGTTTAGAGTAAGGGTTAGAGTTAGGAATTAGTGGTTAGAGTAAGGGTTAGAGTTAGGATTAGTGGTTAGAGTAAGGGTTAGAGTTAGGATTAGTGGTTAGAGTAAGGGTTAGAGTTAGGATTAGTGGTTAGAGTAAGGGTTAGAGTTAGGATTAGTGGTTAGAGTAAGGGTTAGAGTTAGGATTAGTGGTTAGAGTAAGGGTTAGAGTTAGGATTAGTGGTTAGACTAAGGGTTAGAGTTAGGATTAGTGGTTAGAGTAAGGGTTAGAGTTAGGATTAGTGGTTAGAGTAAGGGTTAGAGTTAGGATTAGTGGTTAGAGTAAGGGTTAGAGTTAGGATTAGTGGTTAGAGTAAGGGTTAGAGTTAGGATTAGTGGTTAGAGTAAGGGTTAGAGTTAGGATTAGTGGTTAGAGTAAGGGTTAGAGTTAGGATTAGTGGTTAGAGTAAGGGTTAGAGTTAGGATTAGTGGTTAGAGTAAGGGTTAGAGTTAGGATTAGTGGTTAGAGTAAGGGTTTAGAGTTAGGATTAGGGGTTAGAGTAAGGGTTAGAGTTAGGATTAGTGGTTAGAGTAAGGGTTAGAGTTAGGATTAGTGGTTAGAGTAAGGGTTAGAGTTAGGATTAGTGGTTAGAGTAAGGGTTAGAGTTAGGATTAGTGGTTAGAGTAAGGGTTTAGAGTTAGGATTAGTGGTTAGACTAAGGGTTAGAGTTAGGATTAGTGGTTAGAGTAAGGGTTAGAGTTAGGATTAGTGGTTAGAGTAAGGGTTAGAGTTAGGATTAGTGGTTAGAGTAAGGGTTAGAGTTAGGATTAGGGGTTAGAGTAAGGGTTAGAGTTAGGATTAGGGGTTAGAGTAAGGGTTAGAGTTAGGATTAGTGGTTAGAGTAAGGGTTAGAGTTAGGATTAGTGGTTAGAGTAAGGGTTAGAGTTAGGATTAGGGGTTAGAGTAAGGGTTAGAGTTAGGATTAGGTTTTAGAGTAAGGGTTAGAGTTAGGATTAGGGGTTAGAGTAAGGGTTAGAGTTAGGATTAGTGGTTAGAGTAAGGGTTAGAGTTAGGATTAGTGGTTAGAGTAAGGGTTAGAGTTAGGATTAGTGGTTAGAGTAAGGGTTAGAGTTAGGATTAGGAGTCAGAGTAAGGGTTAGAGTTAGGATTAGGGGTTAGAGTAAGGGTTAGAGTTAGGATTAGTGGTTAGAGTAAGGGTTAGAGTTAAGATTAGGGGTTAGAGTAAGGGTTAGAGTTAGGATTAGTGGTTAGAGTAAGGGTTCGAGTTAGGATTAGGGGTTAGAGTAAGGGTTCGAGTTAGGATTAGGGGTTAGAGTAAGGGTTAGAGTTAGGATTAGGGGTTAGAGTAAGGGTTAGAGTTAGGATTAGGGGTTAGAGTGAGGGGTAGTGCTCAGGGTTAGTGGTTAGAGTTGGAGTTTAAGGTTAGGGATAGGGTTAGTCTAGGTTTCCTCTGATATTTCTGGCTGCTGTGAGCGAATGCGATGACACCCCCAGATTTACGATCTAAATGAACATTTGCATTCAGCTGCTGTGCCTCTGCTACAGATCTGTTAGCATCACTAAGCCTTAGCTTTGTTTTAGTGTTTATAGTCTTCAGCATTTTTAGTGTCCAGTGTTAAACTACAGAAGCGTCAAGGCCTCGTGTTTCCGTTCATGAGCATCTTTACTGCGATGAATTTCACTTGCAGAAACCGTCAAATGTCATCCAACTTGCGGCTTGAACGTGTCTCTTCCTCAGATCTTCTGGCCCTCCATCAGAAACATCTTCATCCCCGTGTTCCTCAACTGCTGGCTGGCCAAGTGTGCTCTGGAGAACATGATTGTGAGTCGACAGCAACATTAACGTAGTTACTTTGGGTAATGATGTGTCTTAAAACTCGTAATCAGATAGCTAACGCAGAGCGCTGTGAGTCAGTGTGCTAGCTCAGCTAGCGGTGGCTCTGCTCAAACCGTTTCATTATCATTCCTTTAGCAAATCGCTAAGCTAACAGAGCTGCTGCTGTAGTCATCAGAAAACATTCACGTCATTTAAATGTTAAACACGCTGTTGTTCCTGGACAGAACGACGTCCACAGAGCCATCCAGAGGACCAACTCGGCCATGTTCAACCAGGTGCTCATTCTGATCTGCACTCTGCTCTGCCTGGTCTTCACGGGGTGAGGCTCCTTCTTTGGTGTCCCTGCATCATTATCCTAGAGTGTTAATGGCGTTACAGCAATCATTTGTCACAACTACTTCTGGGAGATCTTGAAAAGATTCTCAGGAGATCCTGTGGAGATCCTGATGGTTGGTTTTGCTGAGAAAACCTCCAACAGCATTATGTTTCCAAAAGACCTGGAGAAAAGGGGAACCTCAGGCCAGAGAACGTCAGTCAGCGTCACCCCCCTGGTCTCAGTTGTAGGCCTCCTCTGAAACCACAGAACATACGTGGACTAAAGGAGAACACTTCCGTGGTCCATCAGGAGCCCTGCATTGAGTTGGGAAGAAGATGTGTGGCTCCTCCTGGTTCCCGGATCTGATGACCAGATGGATCCTCCTTTCCATCACCATCTTCATGTGTACCTTCTCCATCCCCTCTCCTCCATGCAGCACGTGTGGAATCCAGCACCTGGAGCGGGCCGGTAAAAACCTCTCCCTCTTCAACTCCTTCTATTTCTGCATCGTGACCTTCTCCACTGTGGGCTTCGGAGACGTCACCCCCCGCATCTGGCCGTCCCAGCTGCTGGTGGTCATCATGATCTGCGTGGCTCTGGTGGTGCTGCCCCTGCAGGTAGGGAGACGTTACAACGGTCTTCTGGCCACCTGTGTGGGTTCTGCTTCACTCAGCGGCTGGTGTTTCAGTTTGAGGAGCTGATGTACCTCTGGATGGAGCGGCAGAAGTCTGGAGGGAACTACAGCCGCCACCGAGCGCAGACGGAGAAACACGTTGTTCTCTGTGTCAGCGCCTTGAAGATCGACCTGCTCATGGACTTCCTCAATGAATTCTACGCCCACCCCAGACTGCAGGTACCCAACAGCACCAGAAGAAAGTTCTTCAGAGGACACATGTAGGACATGAAAATGGTCTGCATGGTAACATCAGACACCTCCAGTAACTCCAGTAACACCTCCAGATGTTCTAACAAACCAGGTTCTGGCAGGTTCGTCATACCTCCTGCTGCTGCTAAAGCCTTCTTTTTCATCTTAAAGGATTACTATGTGGTGATCCTGTGCCCGAGTGAGATGGACCTCCAGGTGCGCCGGGTGCTGCAGATCCCCCTGTGGTCTCAAAGGGTCATCTACCTGCAAGGATCGGTTCTCAAAGACCAGGATCTGCTAAGAGCCAAGTAAGTGCACCCAAAAGAGAAGCCCGCCCTCCAAACCTGAACCCCACCACAGTCCCTGCACACATGTGTTCCTGAAACAAAGACATCATTCTAAAAAACATGTCCCTCAAGATGACCCCCCCACGGTAACTTTAAAAGAAGGAACCTTAGAGGCAGGTCGTAAGAGCACGAGTTCACCATTCAACCAATGATAGTGAACGTGAGGCGTGGAGACGACACGGATGTACCAAACACGTTAACTTTAAGCACCTGCTCAGAGACACACCTTCAGGATCACATGACCTGCAACACTAAACTGTTGTCTACCTGATCCAGAGGCCAGCACCTCTATCCAGATTAGAGTGGAACAGAACCACTGAGTAGAACAGAACTGAGTAGAACAGAACTGAGTAGAACAGAACTAAGTAGAACAGAACTGAGTAGAACAGAATCACTGAGTAGAACAGAACTGAGTAGAACAGAACTGAGTAGAACAGAACAGAGTACAACAGAACCACTGAGTAGAACAGAACTGAGTAGAACAGAACTGAGTAGAACAGAACAGAGTACAACAGAACCACTGAGTAGAACAGAACTGAGTAGAACAGAACAGAGTACAACAGAACCACTGAGTAGAACAGAACTGAGTAGAACAGAACAGAGTACAACAGAACCACTGAGTAGAACAGAACTGAGTAGAACAGAACTGAGTAGAACAGAATCACTGAGTAGAACAGAACTGAGTAGAACAGAACTGAGTAGAACAGAAGAGAGTACAACAGAACCACTGAGTAGAACAGAACTGAGTCCAACAGAATCACTGAGTAGAACAGAACTGAGTAGAACAGAACTGAGTAGAACAGAACTGAGTAGAACAGAATCACTGAGTAGAACAGAACTGAGTAGAACAGAACAGAGTACAACAGAATCACTGAATAGAACAGAACTGAGTAGAACAGAACTGAGTAGAACAGAACTTAGTAGAACAGAATCACTGAGTAGAACAGAACTGAGTAGAACAGAACCACTGAATAGAAAAGAACTGAGTAGAACAGAACCACTGAGTAGAACAGAACTGAGTAGAACAGAACTGAGTAGAACAGAACCAACTGAATAGAACAGAACTGAGTAGAACAGAACCACTGAGTAGAACAGAACTGAGTAGAACAGAACAGAGTAGAACAGAACTGAGTCCAACAGAATCACTGAGTAGAACAGAACTGAGGAGAACAGAACAGAGTACAACAGAGTCACTGAATAGAACAGAACTGAGTAGAACAGAACTGAGTAGAACAGAACTGAGTAGAACAGAACCACTGAGTAGAACAGAACTGAGTAGAACAGAACAGAGTAGAACAGAACTGAGTCCAACAGAATCACTGAGTAGAACAGAACTGAGGAGAACAGAACAGAGTACAACAGAGTCACTGAATAGAACAGAACTGAGTAGAACAGAACTGAGTAGAACAGAACAACTGAGTAGAACAGAACTGAGTAGAACAGAACCACTGATTAGAACAGAACTGAGTAGAACAGAACTGAGTAGAACAGAACCACTGAATAGAACAGAACTGAGTAGAACAGAACCACTGAGTAGAACAGAACTGAGTAGAACAGAATCACTGAGTAGAACAGAACAGAGTAGAACAGAACTGAGTAGAACAGAACTGAGTAGAACAGAATCACTGAGTAGAACAGAACAGAGTAGAACAGAACTGAGTAGAACAGAACTGAGTAGAACAGAATCACTGAGTAGAACAGAACAGAGTAGAACAGAACTGAGTAGAACAGAACTGAGTAGAACAGAACAGAGTAGAAAGGGTCAGAACTGACTCTTTCGTGATCCGTTCACAATCTTTAAAAAATAGTTTTATCCAGCTACTTTCATTTTTAAATCAAACATCTAGAAAATTTACATTATTTCCATCACATGTACTTTGGGTTTCATGCTAATTAGCATATGTTAGCATTCTAAACTACAGCAAATACCTCCGTTCAGCTCAGAGCGCTGCCGCACCTGTTTTGGTGCCGTGTGTTTGATGGGATTAAGTTGATATTCACAACACTTTGGGAAAATAAAGACAGGGTTAATTTGGCTTTGCGTCCAGCATCAACGCGACCCCCCCACAGCGAGACACGCCCTGGACAAGCCCATGTCCAGACTCTGATATTACATGTATTAGACAGATGTGTGGGTCCACGTGTGTCCCCGTTCCTGCCTCAGCAAACACGCCTGTGGTGCTCTTGTGTGGCCTCCCCCTCACCGGGTCCTGATTATTCATCCAGGCCGTGTTTCTTCACACCCGCTGCTGGAAGTCTTTCTCTGATGAAAGCAAACACGATCTGTCATCGGGGAAAAATTAACACTGATTAAGGCTTGAAAAAAAGCAGTCAACCATCTTTCGGTAGGGTTAATCACACGCGTGTGAAATTTAACAGAGATAAGGCTGAGCTTAAAGGAATTTGAGTTAGCTTTCATGTAAAACGGTACAGACCTTAAAAACGAGTTTTCTTGGTTCTTAGTCCAGGAAATTAGTAAAAAAAACAACTAAAAGTCTGTTATCCCCTTTTCAAGTTGAAGTTCACTTTCAAATTTATCAGAAAACAAAGGCAGCCCTAAAGCTTCTCTAGTGACGGTAATGTAATGAAACCACTTACATAACTTCACACTATACATTTGGCAGTTTTGATGAAGCAATTAGAGGAAGAGGACTGGATGTGTGTCGTGTTCACATCCAGCATCTGACACGATTTCAAATCCTCCCACTCGTGTTCTGCTTTCTGCTCTCTGGCTGTTAATCACATGCAAGAACATTCCAGGTTAGAGGAACGTTCCATTAAAGTCTGAGGGTCAGTCCAGGTCGGGCTTTCTGTTTTCAGTACTTTATTCATCATATTTTTCTGGATTGATGCATGTTTTGATGTTTTTTAACTCATGTCTGTGCTACACACTACACGCTACATGTTACATGTTACAGGATGGACGACGCAGAAGCGTGTTTCATTTTAAGCAGCCGGAATGAAGTGGATCGCATGGCTGCGGTGAGAACCTCCTTTATTCCGTCTCACAGTCCAGTGGTCCCCAACCCCCGGGTCGTGGACCGGTACCGGTCCGTGGGTCAGTCGGTACCGGTCCGGTTAAATGATTGGATTCTCTCCTCCACGTCTGTCTATGAGTCACTCTTGACGCTTGTGAGATGCTTGCCTCGGTCACATGACTACCTTTTGTTCTTATATTTAGGAAAAAAAAAGAAACTGTGTTCTGATGCTAATCGGGTCGGGGGCCACAGATGTAGATGATCACAAACGGCCGCGATCAAATCAGAAATGCGGCGTGACTACGGTTAATCTTGAACGTCCCCCCCCAGGACCACCAGACCATCCTGAGGGCCTGGGCCGTCAAGGACTTTGCTCCAAACTGCCCCCTTTACGTTCAGATCCTCAAACCTGAGAACAAGTTCCACGTTAAATTTGCAGGTGAGACGTCCTGTCAGGGTAGCTTCCCCGCTATCATTAGCATGCTGAGCTAATCGCCCCTCGTCTTTCTACCATTTGCCCCCCCCCAGATCACGTTGTGTGTGAAGAGGAGTTCAAGTACGCCATGCTGGCCCTCAACTGTGTGTGTCCCGCCACCTCCACGCTGGTCACGCTGCTCGTGCACACCTCCCGCGGACGGTCAGTGGTGTGTCAGCTGATGGTCTGTGTGCCCCCCCCCTCCGGCCTAGAGTTCAGTGTGGACACACACCCGGTCAGAGGCTGACCAATGGGTTGCGGCGCCGCCAGAGCTCCTGGGGGGCGCAGAGCTGCATTTATGTGTGCATTTCGTCCTGTGTGTGTGTGTGTGTGTGTGTGTGTGTGTGTGTGTGTGTGTGTGTGTGTGTTTGGATATAGAGACGTGCAGCTCGGCGTGTTGGAAGTTTAATTTGAAAAGGAAGCAGCAGAGACTGAGGATAAATCCGAACGACGGAGAGAAAATGATTTATCAGACGTTAAAATGAGAGGCTGTTCAAACCGTGTGATGATGGAGCGTCAGGGCGTCATTGATCAAACCGCGTCACAACCACAGATCAACGAAGCAGCCAGACTGCAACATCCCATGACACCCCTGAATTCAAAATTGTACCCTGACCTACTTGCAAAGGTCAAAGATCAAAGCCAGTGCTCTGACCTACTGTCATTGATCAAAACACTAGCTTTGATGTATGGTCTTATTCACACTGGCCTTCTCCCTCATCTGTCTATCTTATCCAGTTCCTGATTGTACAAAAGTTGAAATTTGACCTTGTCCTACTTTACTCAAGGTCAAGGTCCTCACCTCATTCCATCCCCTGTGCTGCCTGAGTCATGTGATTGTTCCATCTTTCTGTCTGAACGGTTGTGAAGACGTTTGGTGGACAAACGGACGAACACACACACACTGACATCACAACGTATCACCGCTGTGAGGCAGGACGTAAACACACACACACACACACACACACACTGACATCACAACGTATCACCGCTCTGAGGCAGGACGTAAACACACACACACACACACACACACACACACACACACTGACATCACAACGTATCACCGCTGTGAGGCAGGACGTAAACACACACACACACACACACACACACACACACACACACACACACACACACCACTGCATTTATGACCGCCTATGTGGAGATTTAAATGGGTTGATGTGTGTTTGGAGAGAAAAGACACGCCTCCTCAAAGTGATGGAGATGGGGGGGGGGGACACATATAAAACCCCTGAGAAATTAATTATGTTTACATCTTCAATCTTGCTTTTTTTACTAATTTAATTAGGATGATCATTAAAATTTAATAGGGACCAGAATGTGGGCTGTTATTCTCATGCAGGATAAATCAGCCAGACAAACGAGCAAACACCTGATGCTGTGTGTGTGTGTGTGTGTGTGTGTGTGTGTGTGTGTTTCTGACTGGATGCAGAGAAGGCCAACAGTCTCCGGAGCAGTGGCAGCGGATGTACGGCTGTTGCTCCGGTAACGAGGTCTACCACATCAGGCTGAGCGACAGCAAGTTCTTTGGAGAGTACAGCGGCAAGAGCTTCACCTACGCCTCCTTCCACGCTCACAAGAAGTGAGTTAGCCATTAGCGCCAGCATCGCCTCCACATGCTGACGGGGTGACAACCTGTTTGGGGGGTCGAGGGGGTCGCGGCCCACCTTTAGATTTGGGCACATCTCCTGTGGTTGTGCTAAAAAGTGACGGCAAATGAGCACAATAGAATAAAAGAAGGCTGTCATCAGCATAGAGTAACTCACACACCACCATCGATACCAATATATTGATTAACAGGCTTTGGTTTGTGGCTGCAACCATCACAGCAGTTTAGACACAGATGCTGCTCTTAGCCTCGATGCTACATGCTACGGTTAGCTTAGCTTGTAGCCTGCCACAAGCTAACAACATGGACATAGCAGCACCTGTATCCAGACCGGTCAGTCGGTACCGGTTGTGATGTAAAGCACAGGCTAAAGCACTAAGCTAGCTGTTTCCTCCTAAGCTAACTGAGCTAACTGTGCTAACGGCGGCTGTGTGGCGTTCAGGTATGGCGTGTGTCTGATCGCCATCAAGAGGGAGGACAACAAGAACATCCTGCTGAACCCGGGGCCCCACCACATCATGGCGGGGGCCGACACCTGCTACTACATCAACATCACCAAGGAGGAGAACTCCGCCTTCATCTTCAACCAGGAGGAGCGGAGGGGCCGCCCCCCCGGGGGCATCTACGACGGGCCGTCGCAGCTCCCCGTGCACAGCATCATCGCCAGCATGGGTAGGCGGGGCATCGATAGCCCACCTGGGCCAGGTGGGTGGGCGTGGCTCTAACCCGGACACCGTCTACAGGTACGGTCGCCATGGATCTCCAGAACACCAGCCCCCCCGATCCGTCGGGCGGGAAACTGGTCCCCCCCACGGTGAACGGAACGGGCGGCCGGCGGCCCAGCATCGCCCCCGTCCAGGAGATCGCAGACTCCGCCTCAATCCTACCATGTGACCTCCTGGGCGACCAATCAGAGGACGACTCTGTGTTCTTGGATGAAAAAGACCAGCAGGCGTCGACCGAGTAAGGTTTCTGCCCCCCCCCCATCAGGTTCACTTCCTGTCACCAAACTGTTTCCTTACCTGACTGTGTCCGAGCCACGCCCCTCGGGTTGACTTCCTGTTTGTGTCTGCAGGTACGTGAAGGGTTACCCCCCCAACTCGCCCTACATCGGCTCCTCCCCCACCCTGTGCCACCTGCTGGCTGACAGAGCCCCGTTCTGCTGCCTGCGTCTGGACCAGGTGAGCAGCTGGGCCCCGCCCCCAGCCCATCAGAGTCAACCTGAATCACCTGCGTGACGCCTGTGGGTTCTCTGTGCCCTCCTGCAGGGCTGCAGGCACAACAGCTTCGAGGATGCCAAGGCGTACGGCTTCAAGAACAAGCTGGTCATCGTGTCGGCGGAGACGGCGGGGAACGGTCTGTACAACTTCATCGTCCCCCTGCGGGCGTACTACCGCCCCCGCAGGGAGCTCAACCCCATCGTGTTGCTGCTGGACAACCCGTGAGTCCGGCCCCGCCCCCACACACCCCCGACCCCCCCGTGAAGGCTGGCGTCAGCCCACCGCTCAGGGCCGCGGTGCGGAGGCGGGGGCGGGCCTCCATTGTGGCTCCTGACGTTCGTTACTCTGCTGCCGCGCCGCCCGCGGTCGCTAGCCGGGCTGTCGCCATAGTAACGCGCTCTGCCTTGAACCTGAATGGTGCATGAAGGCAAGGGAAAGATGGGGGGGACATCATTTCTATTGAAAACACCGAGGGGGCGTTTTTAATACCCCCCCCCTACACTCTGATGAGTAGCACACATATCAGTACACTCTGCCCCCCCCTCACAGCTGCACAGGCACAAAAACAAACACCCACTCACATGGACGTTCAGTTAAAGCACCGAAGGCAGCCTCTGCCCCCCCCCCCTCCACCGTCCCCCCATCAGCAGCAGGGCAGATGATGAAGGCGTGTTTTCATCAGGGGTGATGATGTCATCAACACACACCCACAGACCCACTGGATCCGTCTGAAGAAAAATAATAAATTTTACCCCCCCTTTATGGCAAAAATATTAGAATCATTAAATCAGTGTTAAACCGTTAAAACACATGATATTATATTATACAGTAGCATGATGTCATGTTACTGTATAATATAATATACTATTAGACCGTAGCAACCCCCGTGACCCACAAGGAGGAAGACGGGACGGTTTTTTGTTCTATATTAAAAAATAAAATGTAATTGTTTATCAGCTTCAAATAGATTAAATTAACTAAATATTATTAAAATACATTATTAATAAAGTCCAGGACAGAACTGGGAATGGTGGGGTGGGGAGTAGGGTGGGGTATAGGGTAGGGTATAGGGTAGGGTGGGGTATAGGGTAGGGTATAGGGTAGGGTGGAGTATAGGGTAGGGTATAGGGTAGGGTGGAGTATAGGGTAGGGTATAGGATACGGTGGGGTATAGGGTAGGGTATAGGGTAGGGTGGGGTATAGGGTAGGGTATAGGATAGGGTGGGGTATAGGGTAGGGTATAGGGTAGGGTGGGGTATAGGGTAGGGTATAGGGTAGGGTGGGGTATAGGGTAGGGTATAGGGTAGGGTATAGGGTAGGGTATAGGGTGGGGTATAGGGTAGGGTATAGGGTAGGGTATAGGGTGGGGTGTAGGGTAGGGAGTAGGGTAGGGTATAGGGTAGGGTATAGGGTGGGGTGTAGGGTAGGGAGTAGGGTAGGGTATAGGGTAGGGTGGGGTATAGGGTAGGGGATAGGGTAGGGTACAGGGTAGGGTATAGGGTGGGGAGTAAGGTGGGGTATAGGGTAGGGTATAGGGTGGGGTATAGGGTAGGGTATAGGGTGGGGTGTAGGGTAGGGAGTAGGGTAGGGTATAGGGTAGGGTATAGGGTGGGGTGTAGGGTAGGGAGTAGGGTAGGGTATAGGGTAGGGTGGGGTATAGGGTAGGGTATAGGGTAGGGTACAGGGTAGGGTATAGGGTGGGGAGTAAGGTGAGGTATAGGGTAGGGTATAGGGTAGGGTATAGGGTGGGGTGTAGGGTAGGGAGTAGGGTAGGGTATAGGATGGGGTATAGGGTAGGGTATAGGGTAGGGTACAAGGTAGGGTACAGGGTAGGGTATAGGGTAGGGTATAGGGTAGGGTATAGGGTAGGGTATAGGGTAGGGTGTAGGGTAGGGAGTAGGGTAGGGTATAGGGTAGGGTGGGGTATAGGGTAGGGTACAGGGTAGGGTATAGGGTGGGGAGTAAGGTGGGGTATAGGGTGGGGTATAGGGTAGGGTATAGGGTAGGGAGTAGGGTGGGGTATAGGGTAGGGTATAGGGTAGGGTATAGGGTAGGGTGTAGGGTAGGGAGTAGGGTAGGGTATAGGGTAGGGTGGGGTATAGGGTAGGGTATAGGGTAGGGTATAGGGTGGGGTGTAGGGTAGGGAGTAGGGTAGGGTATAGGGTAGGGTGGGGTATAGGGTCGGGTATAGGGTAGGGTACAGGGTAGGGTATAGGGTGGGGAGTAAGGTGGGGTATAGGGTGGGGTATAGGGTAGGGAGTAGGGTGGGGTATAGGGTAGGGTATAGGGTAGGGTATAGGGTGGGGTGTAGGGTAGGGTATAGGGTAGGGTATAGGGTAGGGTATAGGGTAGGGTATAGGGTAGGGTACAGGGTAGGGTATAGGGTGGGGAGTAAGGTGGGGTATAGGGTGGGGTATAGGGTAGGGTACAGGGTAGGGTATAGGGTGGGGACTAAGGTGGGGTATAGGGTAGGGTATAGGGTAGGGAGTAGGGTGGGGTATAGGGTAGGGTATAGGGTAGGGTATAGGGTGGATTATAGGGGTGGGGTGTAGGTTGGGGTGTAGGGTGGATTATAGGTTGGGGTGTAGTTTGGGGTACAGGGTGGGGTGTCGACGTGTTGATGGAGTGACATCATGCTGTACTTCCTGTAGGCCAGACAATCACTTCCTGGAGGCCATCTGCTGCTTCCCCATGGTTTACTACATGTCTGGATCCATCGACAAGTAAGAACCTCACAGATCGACTGTCAGGTAGAAACTACCTCATTAAAGAGTGTGTGTGTGTGTGTGTGTGTGTGTGTGTGTGTGTGTGTGTGTGTGTGTGTGTGTGTGTGTGTGTGTGTGTGTGTGTGTGTGTGTCAGTCTGGACAGCCTGCTGCAGTGTGGGATTATCTATGCTGATAATCTGGTGGTGGTGGACAAGGAGAGCACCATGAGCGCTGAGGAGGACTACATGGCCGACGCTAAGACCATCGTGAACGTGCAGACCATGTTCAGGTGCTGGGGGGTTGGGGGTTCTGGGGGGGTGATGGGTGATGGGTGAAGGTCAGCGGGGTGTTCCTCTCCCCCCAGGTTGTTCCCCAGCCTCAGCATCATCACGGAGCTGACCCACCCGTCCAACATGAGGTTCATGCAGTTCAGAGCCAAGGACTGCTACTCGCTGGCGCTGTCCAAGCTGGAGAAGGTGGGTCCCCCAGGAGGGAGGAGAGGGGTGGTCTCCTGTGATTGGTGGATGGAGGGGGGGTGTAACCGCTGGTGTCTCTGCCCCACAGAAGGAGCGCGATAAAGGCTCCAACCTGGCCTTCATGTTCCGCCTGCCCTTCGCTGCCGGCAGAGTGTTCAGCATCAGCATGCTGGACACGCTGCTGTACCAGGTGGGGCCCGCCCACAGCCCCCACCTGAGCCAGAGCGCCCTCTGGTGTCCACAGACCAGACTAAAAGCAGTTTGTGTGTCTCTGCAGTCGTTCGTGAAGGACTACATGATCCCCATCGCCAGGCTGCTGCTGGGCCTGGACACCACGCCCGGGTCGGGATACCTGTGCGCCGTGAGTCAGGGAGGTGGGGGGGGACCAGCCGTCAGATGCTGACTCAGCGCCGCTAACGGCCCTGCCCCCCCGCTGCAGATGAAGGTGACGGAGGAGGACCTCTGGATCGGGACGTATGGACGGCTGTTCCAGAAGCTCTGCTCCTCCAGCGCCGAGATCCCTATCGGGATCTACCGCACGGAGTCACACCTGTTCCCCCCCTCAGAGGTGACGTGTGATTGGCTACTGGGAGAATGTGACAGGTTGTGATTGGATGAGGGGAGTTGTGATGGAGACGCGTGGCTAAACAGAGTTCTCTGGTCCTGTAAACTGAATATTGTCCAGGCGGGGGCGCTAGACGCCTAAAAGCACAAAGCTAACGTTGCTAGAAACTAACGTCCAGTTTGTGTCTGCCCCCCCCAGTCCCAGGTGTCGGTCAGCATTGACGACTGCGAGGACACGAAGGACCGGGGGGACGATCCCCGTGGCAACGAGCTGTCGGATCAGCCGCTGCTGAGGAAGAAGAGCCTGCAGTGGGGGCGGGGCCGCAGCAGGAAGGGGGGGCGGTGGCCGGGCGTGAGCCGCGACTCCAGCAGGGACCACGCCCAGCGCATCGCCCAGCAGCGCCTTAACCTGTACCGCCGCTCCGAGAGGGAGGAGCTGTCCGAGCTGGTCCGCAACCGCATGAGGCACCTGGGCCTCCCCACCTCGGGCTACGGTGAGGGGAGACACGCCCCCCCAGAGCACTCCCTTTGTCCCCGCCCTCGCTTTAACGCTGCTTCCTGTCTGCTACAGAAGACCTGACCAATCTGACCGCCAGCGACGTCATGAACCGAGTCAACCTGGGATACCTGCAAGGTACGTCCTGAGGCGGGGGGGGGTGACCTCATGATGATGTCAGGTGGGCGTGGCCTCATGATGATGTCACACTGATGCATCCGTTTCAGATGAGCAGAACGACCACCAGAACACGCTGTCCTACGTCCTGATCAACCCCCCCCCCGACACCCGGCTGGAGCTCCACGATGTCGTGTAAGACGCCCAATGACAGGCGGCTGTCTGTATCCATGGCAACGCATCCCATAGTGCTCACTTAGCTCCTGGAAGGTAGCAGGAATAAAATACGGTGGCTTAGAAACACTTCCAGGTTTGACATGAAGCATCTTGGGAATTATTTATCAGCTGATGGTGATGATGATGATGATGGTGATGGTGATGGTGATGATGATGATGATGATGATGGTGATGGTGATGATGGTGGTGATGATGATGATGGTGATGATGATGGTGATGATGGTGGTGATGATGGTGATGATGGTGATGATGGTGATGATGATGGTGATGATGGTGATGATGATGGTGATGATGGTGATGATGATGATGATGGTGATGATGATGGTGATGGTGATGGTGATGATGGTGATGATGATGGTGGTGATGATGATGATGATGATGATGATGGTGATGGTGATGGTGATGATGGTGATGATGATGGTGGTGATGATGATGATGGTGATGATGGTGATGATGATGGTGATGATGATGGTGATGATGGTGATGATGGTGATGATGGTGATGATGATGGTGATGGTGATGGTGATGATGGTGATGATGATGGTGGTGATGATGATGATGGTGATGATGGTGATGATGATGGTGATGATGATGGTGATGATGGTGATGATGGTGATGATGATGGTGATGATGATGGTGATGATGGTGGTGATGATGGTGATGATGGTGATGATGGTGATGATGATGGTGATGATGGTGATGATGATGGTGATGATGGTGATGATGGTGATGATGATGATGATGGTGATGATGATGGTGATGGTGATGGTGATGATGGTGATGATGATGGTGGTGATGATGATGATGGTGATGATGATGGTGATGGTGATGGTGATGATGGTGATGATGATGGTGGTGATGATGATGATGGTGATGATGGTGATGATGATGGTGATGATGATGGTGATGATGGTGATGATGGTGATGATGGTGATGATGATGGTGATGGTGATGGTGATGATGGTGATGATGATGGTGGTGATGATGATGATGGTGATGATGGTGATGATGATGGTGATGATGATGGTGATGATGGTGATGATGGTGATGATGATGGTGATGATGGTGATGATGGTGATGATGGTGATGATGATGATGATGGTGATGATGATGGTGATGATGGTGATGATGATGATGATGGTGATGATGGTGATGATGGTGGTGATGATGATGATGGTGATGATGGTGATGATGATGGTGATGATGATGGTGGTGATGATGGTGGTGATGATGATGATGGTGATGATGGTGATGATGATGGTGATGATGGTGGTGATGATGATGGTGATGATGGTGATGATGATGATGATGGTGATGGTGATGATGATGGTGATGATGGTGATGATGGTGGTGATGATGATGATGGTGATGATGGTGATGATGGTGATGATGGTGATGGTGATGATGATGGTGATGATGGTGATGATGGTGGTGATGATGGTGATGATGGTGATGGTGATGATGATGATGGTGATGATGGTGATGATGATGGTGATGATGATGGTGATGATGGTGATGATGGTGGTGATGATGGTGGTGATGATGGTGATGATGGTGATGGTGATGATGATGATGGTGATGATGGTGATGATGGTGATGATGATGGTGATGATGATGGTGATGATGGTAATGATGATGGTGATGGTGATGATGATGATGGTGATGATGATGATGACGATGATGATGATTGTGATGATGATGGTGATGATGATGATGATGATGGTGATGATGATGATGGTGACCCAGCTCCCGTCCCCTCAGGTACCTGATCCGGTCTGACCCGCTGGCCCATGTCCCAGAGGAGCCCCCGGTCCACAGCAGCAGCCTGAAGGAGAGGAGCGCGTCGCGGGTGGAGCCCAGAGACCACGCCCAACTCTGACCTTCATTGCCTCGCGCCCTCCTCTTGCTCCGCCCGCCTCCCGGCTTCCTGTTGGCACGGCAACGGGTTTCTGGCGTGCTGCTGGGCTTCTATTGATCCACCAAACAAAAAGAAACGGAACCCGGACACACGAGGTTCAGGACGTCCTCCTCTTCTCGTTGACCTTTGACCCAACCACCATGTGACCCCTCCTGCGTGTCCTAGAGGTCGTGTCCCCGTGGCGTTCTGTACAGCCATGGCTCTGTGTCGTTATTCCTTTGGACAGTAGTTTAGGTCAGCCCTTTGAGCAGCACATATTTATTTATTTCTTGATTAGTGATCAGTACCCCCCCAGGCTGCTCGTTCGTTCATTTCTGCTGATGGTTTCTGTATTTGTACACAAAGATTTTAATCTGAATTTAAATGTTGACCATAGTTGTACATAGTTCTAGATTCTCGTCCTAAAAACTTTAATATTTTATCTTCTATGTTTTAACGCAAGAGATTTAAAGCCATGTCCCCCCCTGGGGATCAATGAAGTTTTCTGACTCTGATTAAAGGAATGATTTCACACCTGAATCAGATTAAATTAAAATGACAAATAAAGACTGGAAGCACATTATCTTCAAACCTGATCAAACATCCAGTAACCAGCACCTCAAAGGTCAAGGGTCACGCTACGCCTGGGGAGAGGTTCACAAACCAGAGACGAGGATCAGAAAACATAACTAGTTCCATTTTATTATCTTTCTTCAAAATAAATAGGCCTACAGTAGAACCAATCAGAATGCTGCGTCTCGTAAACATAGATACCAATAAATAACAAATAATACTGATCAGGAATGTACAAAATGCAGCAAACAAATGTCAAGTATTGTGCAGCTCCTTCAGTTTCACCGGCAGATTATTCATGTTGCCAGGGGCGACCAGGTCATCAGTCAGCGCGTCAAAACGAGCCAATCACAGCCATCGAATGGCTCACATGGGAGGGTTGGGAGAACGAGCAGAAAGATATCAGATTCTAAAGAGTTAGAGTGCCGAGCACTTCCTGTTGGGATCCATAATCAGTAAGATGAGGAGACATTCAGAGAACACACACATACACACACACACACACACACACACACAAACACACACACACACACACCCTCCTGGCTTCAGTCGTACCTTCACTGCTACATGAGAACCAATCGATCGGTTGAGGATAATCAATGCAGGACTGACCCGTTCAAACATGCGGAATAAAAATCAGACGGGACCAGAGCGATCAGCATG
>CM023623.1:199040-209040 GCA_013358685.1 Antennarius maculatus
CTGTTTGGCTCTGCTGCGATGGGCGGAGCTCAGCTTTGGGGGGCGGCGGGCGAGGGCGGAGCTTCTGCCCCCGACGTCCACGAAGTGAACTGCGAAGGATTTGGAGTCAGCCGCGAGGGGCGTGGGCTGCGTTTTTGGGGGCGTGGTCTGCGTTGTGGGCGTTGGCTGCCTTGCAGGGGGCGTGGCCTGCATTGCTGGGGGCGGGGCCACCTGCCTCATCAGCAGGTCCTGCTGCAGCGTGAGCTGCGTCATCTGCTGCTGGATGGAGCTGAGGGCCGCGTTCAGGAGGTCGATCGAGTGGGGACCCTGCCCCTCCCTGAGGGACGCCCCGGTCTCTCTCCTTGCCGCCCCTCCCTCTGGTGGCCCCGCCCTCACCTGGCCCTTCAGAACATCGAGGCAGGAGTCGTCCTTGCAGGGCGGGGTCTTCACCCGGCCGCTATTGGCCAGATCCGTGGAGGCAGAGTGTTTCAGGGGCAGGGGGAGGGTGTCGCTCCGCCCCCCGCCCTTCTTCACGACGTTCAGGAAGGCGGCCCTCCCCAGCCGGAGCCGCTGGCGCGCCGACAGCGTCTCCATCTTCTTCTTCTGGTGCTCGATGGCGCGCCGCTGCTCCTCCAGCAGCAGGTGGAGCTGCAGCTGCTCCGAGGGCGCCGCGGGGGGGCCCGCCGCCGCGGTCTTACCCAACGGCCACACGGGGGCGCCGTCGCTGTCGGGCGTGGTCTTCTGGGAGCTGCTGCTGCTGGAGAAGCCGTCCCGGAGGCCCAGCTTCAGCAGCTTCCTCTCAGCGAAGCTGGTCATCCTCACGCCGGAGCCCCCGCTGGGCCAGGAGGCGGAGCTGAGGGCGGGGCTGAGGGCAGGGCTGGAGCACCCGCCGTCCTCCTTATCGTGGTGCTCGCTCACCTTGGAGTCGTCTCTCAGTTTGGCCGACTCGCCCTCCCCCTCGCCGAACTCCCACCCCCCCTTCCCCCCCGGCGGCAGCCCCCCCTCCTCCTCGTCTTCCTCCAGGTCAGCGATGTCGGAGTCCGAGTTCTGCCCGGCGTCGGGGGTGGGGGGTAGAGCGCCCTGGCAGGTCGGCTCTCTGGACAAGTGAAGGAAGAAGCCCTGGGGGGGCTTCCAGCCTTCCTTGGGGGGTCTGAGGGATCCAAAGCCCGACTGGACCTCGGGGGTGGGCGTGACCGTACTGGTGTGGGCGTCAGCCTCAGGACTGTTCCTCCTACCGATGGACGCCGTCCGAGCACACACCCCCACCCCGCGGCGCCCCTCCCCGCTCTCCTCCTCCTTGCTCAGGCTGATGGTCTTCTCTTTGGGGGTCTTGGGGACGGCGGGCATCAGGGGCTCCAGGTAGAAGCCGTCTGCCGGGCCAGGGGCCACGATGGGGGGGCAGCTCTGGATCTCCAGCTCATCCTGCTCCACATCCCCCCCACCCTGCCAAGCGAAGGGCTTGTGTATGACGGCCCCCAGCTCCTCCTCATCCTGGATGTGCAGGTGACTCAGTCGGCGCCGAGGCCCCTGGGGGTCCGACCCCATTGCCCCCATCATGGCGTTGGGTGCTAGGCCATCCCTGCTGATGGAGCGACTCAGATTGATCCTGTCGGCCTTGGCGGCAGGGGGGCCATGCAGGGCGTAGGACACCGGCTGGGACGCCACCTGCCTCAGGGGGGCGCTGCAGGGACAGGTCATGTGATCAGTGAGGTCCACATGTGACAGGAGATGTGTGGGGTAACAGGAAGCACTGCAACGATGCATTGTGGGACGGTGGGGGAGGTCAAACCTGAGGTCAGGGCTTGGTGGCGTCTTCAGGACGTCCATGGAGTTGGATGATGTCAGGAGACGGCGTTTGGTTCCATTGGAGACAGGAGGGCGTGGCCGGGACGCCTTCGGCTGCAGCAGCAGCCTCACTGCCGGGAAGGGAGGCGGAGATGTTAGCAGATGGCTAGCAGGAGCCGCTAACCTACAGGAAGTGACCTCAGCAGTACCGTCTCTGACGTCCTTCAGGGCTCTGGGCTGCACGAACGCCGGCCTCACGCCTTCAAACCACCAGAAGAGCTCGGCGATGAAGACCAGCACGTTGTTCTGAGGAGCAACGAGACGTGAGCACCTTCCTGCAGCTCCTGCACCCACAAACAGGCCTGTGGGGGTACCTTCATGGTCTAAGGTAGACCATGAAGACCTCAGACCTTAAATCAGTACCTTCAGGACCGGCGGCGAGTACAGCAGGTCTTCAGGCTGCAGGTGGAAGCTGCTGTTCAGGAACTCGTCACAGAAGTCCTGCAGCAGCTGGATGTTGGAGAGGCTGTCCGCCGCCGAGGGAAGCTGCTTCAGGCAGACGTCTGCAAACCACAGAAGAAGAAGGATCAGCAAAACTGGACTGGACCCAGAGGTACCACGGCAGAACCTCCCTACCTTCCAGTCTGATGAGCTCTGGGCAGTAGAAGTGGACCAGCACCAGCAGCGCCGTGGCGTCGCACATGTCCTCCAGCAGGTGGTCGACCCGGGGGAAGTGCAGCGGTGTGTGACCCGACATGTGACCCCCGCGATGGCGTACCTGCACAGCAGGAGACGGCCCACGTTAACACAGAGTCCACGGTGTGAGTAGACCCCAATGAGAAGGTTCATGATCAGAGACCCCAACAAGAAGGTCCACGATCAGAGACCCCAACAAGAAGGGCCACGTTCAGAGACCCCAACAAGAAGGTCCACGTTCAAACAGAGACCCCAACAAGAAGGTCCACGTTCAAACAGAGACCCCAACAAGAAGGTCCACGTTCAAACAGAGACCCCAACAAGAAGGTCCACGTTCAAACAGAGACCCCAACAAGAAGGTCCACGTTCAAACAGAGACCCCAACAAGAAGGGCCACGTTCAGAGACCCCAACAAGAAGGTCCACGTTCAGAGACCCCAACAAGAAGGTCCACATTCAGAGACCCCAACAAGAAGGTCCACGTTCAGAGACCCCAACAAGAAGGTCCACATTCAGAGACCCCAACAAGAAGGTCTATGATCAGAGACCCCAACAACGAGGTTGGTGTTCAAACGGAGATTGTTGATAGTCATTTCTTGACTTCTTTATACACTGCCTGGCCAAAAAAAATGTCGCCGTCAAAAAAGTCACACCCTGTCATATTTTGTTGGACTGCATTTAGTCCAACCGTTCAGGTCAGCTGTAGGTTCAGCAACAGTGTGTGTTCAAAGAATGAGACCAGCTGATTACCTGAATATACTGAATGACCAGGTTATTCCAGCAATGGATTATTTCTTCTTCAAAGGCACGGGCAGATTCCAAGATGACAATGTCCGGATTCATTGGGCTAAAATTGTGAGGGAGGGGTTCAGGGACCATGAGACATCATTTTCATACATGGATTGGCCACCACAGAGTCCAGACCTTAAACTCGTTGAAATTCTTTGAAAGAAGAATTTCAATGAGTGCTGGAGATGGCTTTACATAGAGGTCAGCCCCATCATCATAAATGCAAGATCTTGATGAAAAATATGGAAAAATATTGCATCACTGGATGGAAATAACTTTTGTGATATTGCATTAAGTCATCAAAACAGTATCACAGTTAATGCATGCTGTAATCAAAGCTAAATGCAGTCCAACAAAATATGACAGGGTGTGACTTTTTTGATGGCGACATTTTTTTTGGCCAGGCAGTGTACGTCACATCAACTAGAGGAGGAGCCTGATAGGTGGGAACCTATCAGGCTCCTCCCTATGTGACTTACAGGGAAGCCAGAAGGCGGGGCCTGGTAGGTTCAGGTTCACACACCTGTGTCTGACGGTCACTACTTACCAGCAGGTTAGCAATGAGAACAGGAAGGAAGCAGTGAAGGTCAAAGGTCAGTGTTGGAACATGAACACATCAGGCTGGGGGGGGAGACGGTGAGACGTGCTTGGACGCGTTTTAATACACTGTACTGATACTACACTATACAGTGTACTGATACTACACTGTATAGTGTAGTATCAGTACACTGTATGTATTATAAACTATGTTTCCACTCTCGCTATACACTATATGTACAGTATATTATTGAACATGTATATATGCAATATGTGTACAGGCCCCTGACACACACACACACACACACACACACACACACACACACGTCGTTCCACTTACAGGGACAAGCTTCCAGTACCACTTGGAGGGAGACTAGAATCCCAGAGGCAGGAATGGAGGGAACGTGGGACAGAGAGGAAGAGGAGCAGACAAGCACAGGGTCATGTGAGTGACATCAGATTATCCTGTTACCATGGAGACAGAGCTGCTCTTACAGATGACAGGAAAGGGTGAGGCCAAGAGAGTCAAGAAGGTGTGAAAGAGGGAAAAGAGGGAAGGGAGGACAGCGATCACAGGGGTCACCTTCAGGTCAAACCCACAAAAATGGATCAACTACAATAAACTACGTCCCTGGAAAATAAAACCTTTCTGAGTGTCGCCGTGTTTTTAAGGTCATTATCAAAGTAATCCAGACAAAGATAAGCAGCTGCTGATTCAGTCTTTAACCGGAGCTTCCTGGTAAAAAAAAGATAAATACAGGTGGTCCTCAACGTACAAACACCTGACTTACAAACATTCAACTTACAAACATCTGTAGATACAAACAAATGCGCGCCACTATATCAGACTATCATCCTGCAGTTCCCCTTTCTGCCACACCACCCCGGGGGCAGTACCGCTGCATCCACACAGCTCCAACACTGGGGAACTAATCTGGATTAAAACGATCACGTGACTCACGAGTGACGCTTAACAGTAGATATTGAACTATACGTACACTAACGTGATATTTTGAGCTTTAATCGTTTTCTAGTGATTTCTAGAGTCCAGTACTTGTGGTGACAGACGTTAATCCAGAGAAACGACAGAAACTTGTTATTTTTAAACTGACGTCTAATCAGAACGACTGAACTGTAAACGACTTGAACCTGGATTTTATTATTATGGGATGTTTTAATGTCCTGGAATTGTTTCTGTCAGTCTGAGGGAATATAATTGTAGTATTTACAGTAGTAATGACATTACTGTAGTATTTACAGTAGTAATGACATTACTTTAGTATTTACAGTAGTAATGACATTACTGTAGTATTTATAGTAGTAATGACATTACTGTAGTATTTACAGTAGTAATGACATTACTGTAGTATTTACAGTAGTAATGACATTACTGTGTTATTTATAGTAGTAATGACATTACTGTAGTATTTACAGTAGTAATGACATTACTTTAGTATTTACAGTAGTAATGACATTACTGTAGTATTTACAGTAGTAATGACATTACTTTAGTATTTACAGTAGTAATGACATTACTTTAGTATTTATAGTAGTAATGACATTACTGTAGTATTTACAGTAGTAATGACATTACTTTAGTATTTACAGTAGTAATGACATTACTGTAGTATTTACAGTAGTAATGACATTACTTTAGTATTTACAGTAGTAATGACATTACTGTAGTATTTACAGTAGTAATGACATTACTGTAGTATTTACAGTAGTAATGACATAACTAGTATTTACAGTAGTAATGACATTACTTTAGTATTTACAGTAGTAATGACATTACTGTAGTATTTACAGTAGTAATGATATTACTTTAGTATTTACAGTAGTAATGACATTACTGTAGTATTTACAGTAGTAATGACATTACTTTAGTATTTATAGTAGTAATGACATTACTTTAGTATTTACAGTAGTAATGACATTACTGTAGTATTTACAGTAGTAATGACATAACTAGTATTTACAGTAGTAATGACATTACTGTAGTATTAAAGTAGTAATGACATTACTTTAGTATTTACAGTAGTAATGACATTACTGTAGTATTTACAGTAGTAATGACATAACTGTAGTATTTACAGTAGTAATGACATAACTGTAGTATTTACAGTAGTAATGACATTACTTTAGTATTTACAGTAGTAATGACATTACTGTAGTATTTACAGTAGTAATGATATTACTTTAGTATTTACAGTAGTAATGACATTACTGTAGTATTTACAGTAGTAATGACATTACTGTAGTATTTACAGTAGTAATGACATAACTGTAGTATTTACAGTAGTAATGATATTACTTTAGTATTTACAGTAGTAATGACATTACTGTAGTATTTACAGTAGTAATGATATTACTTTAGTATTTACAGTAGTAATGACATTACTGTAGTATTTACAGTAGTAATGACATAACTGTAGTATTTACAGTAGTAATGACATAACTGTAGTATTTACAGTAGTAATGATATTACTTTAGTATTTACAGTAGTAATGACATTACTGTAGTATTTACAGTAGTAATGACATAACTGTAGTATTTACAGTAGTAATGATATTACTTTAGTATTTACAGTAGTAATGACATTACTGTAGTATTTACAGTAGTAATGACATAACTGTAGTATTTACAGTAGTAATGACATAACTGTAGTATTTACAGTAGTAATGACATTACTTTAGTATTTACAGTAGTAATGACATTACTGTAGTATTTACAGTAGTAATGACATTTAAATGACCTCAGATGGAGATTAGAGATTAAAATTTAATAAAGAACAATTTATGAACAACCTCTCAGTTGTGTCTGTATGTTGAGGACTACCTGTACAACCAGAGGCGTGACTGGAGGCGGACTGCTGGCTGACAGGAAGCTGCTGGCTAACAGGAAGCTGCTGGCTAACAGGAAGCTGCTGGCTGACAGGAAGCTGCTGGCTGACAGGAAGCTGCTGGCTAACAGGAAGCTGCTGGCTAACAGGAAGCTCCTGGCTGACAGGAAGCTGCTGGCTGACAGGAAGCTGCTGGCTAACAGGAAGCTCCTGGCTAACAGGAAGCTGCTGGCTAACAGGAAGCTGCTGGCTAACAGGAAGCTCCTGGCTAACAGGAAGCTGCTGGCTGACAGGAAGCTGCTGGCTAACAGGAAGCTCCTGGCTAACAGGAAGCTGCTGGCTTACAGGAAGCTGCTGGCTAACAGGAAGCTGCTGGTTAACAGGAAGCTCCTGGCTAACAGGAAGCTGCTGGCTGACAGGAAGCTGCTGGCTAACAGGAAGCTCCTGGCTAACAGGAAGCTGCTGGCTAACAGGAAGCTGCTGGCTAACAGGAAGCTGCTGGTTAACAGGAAGCTGCTGGTTAACAGGAAGCTGCTGGCTGACAGGAAGCTGCTGGCTAACAGGAAGCTGCTGGCTTACAGGAAGCTGCTGGCTAACAGGAAGCTGCTGGTTAACAGGAAGCTGCTGGTTAACAGGAAGCTGCTGGCTGACAGGAAGCTGCTGGTTGACAGGAAGCTGCTGGCTGACAGGAAGCTGCTGGTTAACAGGAAGCTGCTGGCTAACAGGAAGCTGCTGGATAACAGGAAGCTGCTGGTTGACAGGAAGCTGCTGGCTGACAGGAAGCTGCTGGCTAACAGGAAGCTGCTGGTTAACAGGAAGCTGCTGGTTAACAGGAAGCTGCTGGCTAACAGGAAGCTGCTGGTTAACAGGAAGCTGCTGGTTAACAGGAAGCTGCTGGCTGACAGGAAGCTGCTGGCTAACAGGAAGCTGCTGGTTAACAGGAAGCTGCTGGCTAACAGGAAGCTGCTGGTTGACAGGAAGCTGCTGGCTGACAGGAAGCTGCTGGTTAACAGGAAGCTGCTGGCTAACAGGAAGCTGCTGGCTAACAGGAAGCTGCTGGTTAACAGGAAGCTGCTGGCTAACAGGAAGCTGCTGGTTAACAGGAAGCTGTTGGCTAACAGGAAGCTGCTGGCTAACAGGAAGCTGCTGGCTAACAGGAAGCTGTAGGTTAACAGGAAGCTGCTGGCTAACAGGAAGCTGCTGGTTAACAGGAAGCTGCTGGCTGACAGGAAGCTGCTGGCTAACAGGAAGCTGCTGGCTAACAGGAAGCTGCTGGATAACAGGAAACTGTAGGTTAACAGGAAGCTGCTGGCTGACAGGAAGCTGCTGGCTAACAGGAAGCTGCTGGCTAACAGGAAGCTGTAGGTTAACAGGAAGCTGCTGGTTAACAGGAAGCTGTTGGCTAACAGGAAGCTGCTGGCTAACAGGAAGCTGCTGGCTAACAGGAAGCTGTAGGTTAACAGGAAGCTGCTGGCTAACAGGAAGCTGCTGGTTAACAGGAAGCTGCTGGCTGACAGGAAGCTGCTGGCTAACAGGAAGCTGCTGGCTAACAGGAAGCTGCTGGCTAACAGGAAACTGTAGGTTAACAGGAAGCTGCTGGCTGACAGGAAGCTGCTGGCTAACAGGAAGCTGCTGGTTAACAGGAAGCTGCTGGTTAACAGGAAACTGTAGGTTAACAGGAAGCTGCTGGCTGACAGGAAGCTGTAGGTTAACAGGAAGCTGCTGGCTAACAGGAAGCTGCTGGTTAACAGGAATCTGTAGGTTAACAGGAAGCTGCTGGCTTACAGGAAGCTGCTGGCTAACAGGAAGCTGCTGGTTAACAGGAAGCTGCTGGCTAACAGGAAACGGTAGGTTAACAGGAAGCTGCTGGCTAACAGGAAGCTGCTGGCTAACAGGAAGCTGTAGGTTAACAGGAAGCTGTAGGTTAACAGGAAGCTGCTGGCTGACAGGAAGCTGCTGGCTAACAGGAAGCTGCTGGCTAACAGGAAGCTGCTGGCTAACAGGAAACTGTAGGTTAACAGGAAGCTGCTGGCTGACAGGAAGCTGCTGGCTAACAGGAAGCTGCTGGTTAACAGGAAGCTGCTGGCTAACAGGAAACTGTAGGTTAACAGGAAGCTGCTGGCTAACAGGAAGCTGCTGGCTAACAGGAAGCTGTAGGTTAACAGGAAACTGTAGGTTAACAGGAAGCTGCTGGCTAACAGGAAGCTGCTGGTTAACAGGAAGCTGTAGGTTAACAGGAAGCTGCTGGCTGACAGGAAGCTGCTGGCTGACAGGAAGCTGCTGGCTAACAGGAAGCTGCTGGCTAACAGGAAGCTGCTGGCTAACAGGAAGCTGGGGGGGATCTGGCGCTACCTGCTGGTGACCCGGTGACTCCAGCAGGCGCTGCTGTTTCTCCGTGACCTCCTTCACCTTCAGGTTAACCTGTGGAGACAAAGACGCTGCCGGTGACCAGGTGACCTCAGACAGGTGACCTCAGACAGGTGGAAACGGGCGTCGGGCCCACCCCCACCTCGTTGATCCAGAGCATCAGGGCCTCCTCCAGGCCTGCAGGCGGCTCCTGGGGGGCGCTGCAGGGGGAGAACCTCCTGACGCTGGACAGCAGCTGCTCCACGCTGACCATCTCCAGGGCGTGGGCTGCCATCAGGGCATCCATCAGGGGGATGTGGGCGCTCTGGGGGAGGTTAAAGGTCAGACACCTCACGTGGACACCACAGACATTCACCAGGGGCTCACCATCCTGATGGGGGCGGCCCTGAGGTCCAGGTGGGACACGGGGGCGCCGTGGGCCTGCAGGATGTGGACCCCTCTCCTGGACAAGGTCTGGAGGACGGCCTGGTGCGTCTGGGGGGGCGGGGTCAGCTCCGCGTCCAGGAGGGGGGCCGCACGCCCGGCAGTAGGGCTCCCCCGACAGCAGCAGGTGGGTGATGGGGGGCTTGATGTGCTCCTGCTTGTACTGGTCCAGGTAGAAGGGGTCCCGCAGGTCCGCCGGGACACCGTCTGCAGGGGGACACACACGGGGTCAGGGTCACCAGAAGGTCACACGCAGGGGGGTCAGGGTCACCAGGAGGTCACACACAGGGAGGTCAGGGTCACCGGGAGGTCACACACACGGGGTCAGGGTCACCAGAAGGTCACACACAGGGGGGTCAAGGTCACCAGGAGGTCACACACAGGGGGGTCAGGGTCACCAGGAGGTCACACACCCGGGGTCAGGGTCACCAGGAGGTCACACACAGGGAGGTCAGGGTCACCAGGAGGTCACACACAGGGGGGTCAGGGTCACCAGGAGGTCACACGCAGGGGGGTCAGGGTCACCAGGAGGTCACACGCAGGGGGGTCAGGGTCACCAGGAGGTCACACACACGGGGTCAGG
>CM023623.1:214040-226540 GCA_013358685.1 Antennarius maculatus
TGGTGCTGGAGCTGCCGCGGGGGGGGCCGGCTGCATCAGGTGTGCCGACGAGCCCAAGCGGCTGGTCTGCAGGTTCTGGTAGCCCATGATCTGAGACAGCGTGGCCGCGCTGACGCCGTGCAACGCCCCCATCATGTTGTGGGACATGGGCGGGGCCTGGCTGAAGCCACCCTGCTGACCCACCCCCGGGTGCATCCTGGCCACCCAGTCACACTGGCCCCCTCTGCTGCCCCCGATGGACGTGGTGCCCTGACTGCTGGGGCTGGACACCGGCAGGTGGGACAGACGGGGTGGGTTGGGGTCAAAAGACATGCAGCCAAGGTCCTTCCCCATGCTCATCTGCCCCAGGTGGTCTCCACTGCCTTGGAGGTGATTCAGAGACATGGGGGGGGACTGCTGGAAGGGCGACGTTATGGGAGGGGAGGCCACGTCCGACAGATAGCCGTGAGGGGACTCCAGCGAGTCCACCGGGGACAGGACGGCCAGCGAGTCCAGCAGGTTCCCCTTCCCGTCCAGGGACTTCTTCTTCTTCATCCTGTCTTTGCCCCCATCTTTGCCCCCTTTGCCAGCGGAGCTGGGTTTGCGAACCTTCTTGACGGACAGGGTCGGCTTCAGGTTGCTGAGATAGTCACTGGGGGAGGACAACGGGGGGGAGAGGCTGGAGGTGTTGAGGGGGGCGGCGTGGAGCCCGGGACTCCTCACCACGTTGAACTCATCCAGGAGCCGGACGATGTCGTGGTGCATGCGCTCCAGGGCGATGTCTCTGGGCAGCTGGTCCAGGTGGTCGGTCACCTCGCGGTTGGCGAAGTTCTCCAGGAGAACCTTGGCCGTCTCATAGCTGCCTTCACGTGCCGCCAGGAAGAGCGGCGTCTCCTCCTGAGGGGCAAACAGAAAGGTTTCAGTATTTACTCTCTATAAGGAGCACCGAAAAGACTTTAAACACTTTAAACACTCACAGCTCAGGAACACCCTGACCTCGACCCCGACCCCATCACACACCTTGTTATCTTGCATGTCTTTGTTGGCACCGTTTTTCAGCAGCACCACCGCCGCCTCCACGTTGTTCACCGCCGCCGCCCAGTGGAGAGCAGATTTACCTGCAGGCAGAACAAAACGGGGGGGTCGATGATCAGAACATTCTAGATCCTTTAGAGCAGTGGAGCTGACAGCTTGATCAGACAACACGTACCGGAGTCATCGGTGGCGTTGGTGTCGGCGTGGCAGTTGATGAGCTCCTCCACCATGCCATCAACCGCCAACCTGGCTGCCAGAATCAGGGGCGTGGTTCCGTCGTGCATACGGGCGTCCAGGTCAGTGGCGCGGTTCCGGATGAGAATCTGACAGAACATAGACGCGTTTACTTGACTGCCAGCGGCGTTTTGGACCCCGCCCCCCTCCATCAGAGGAAGACATTCACCTGGAACACGCCCTGTGCATCGGCAGCCACGGCGGCGTGGAGTGGCGTGCGACCCATGTTGTCCTGGACGTTGGCGTCGGCGCTGGACTCCAGCAGGCGTTTGGTGGCGTCGGAGCGGGCGTAGCGGGCGGCCAGGTGGAGGGCGGTCTCGCCCGTGCGGTCCGTCTGATTGTGGAGGTTGGCGCCCTGGTAGATGAAGTCAGAGATGATCTCCGCTGAGGGGTCCTCTTCTTCTTCGCTGTTACCTGTCTCCAGCCCCCCACCGCTGCAGGAGGCGATCATCAGGGGGGTGAAACCATCTGTAGGGGAAAGAGGAGCGTCAGTCAGACGTCCAACATCTCCCAGGTGGTCTCAAACCGTTCTGTCGTCACACCTGGTCCCCTGACGTTCACATCCATGCAGTCGTTCTCAATCTCGCCTTGAGGGGGCGTCGGAGCGATGGAGGCGATCCGCAGGTCGGCCGCGTCCAGGTGCTGCTGGGTCCACTTCCTGTGGTCAGTGTGGTCACTCAGGTCCAGCATGGCCTGCTCTTCCAGCTGGAAACCAACCAGGTGTTAGCGTCACTAGCTCAGGTGAACCCAACAAACCCCCAACCAGCTGGCCTTACCCGGAATCGCCTGCACTCTGGATCCTCGTCGTCCCACTCGTTCTGATTGTCATCCATCAGATTGATGTCAGAGTTCTTTATCGGCCTGTGGAGAGGCGGAGTCAGGTTAGTCATGTGACCCCTCCACCGGGCTGCACCGAACGGCCTCCGTGTTCCTCTACTGACTTGAGTCCGACTGAGTCCTCCCCCAGGGGCTCCCTGCGTTTCTTCTTGCTGGGCTCGGACACCTTGAAGCCTTCGGGGAACCAGAGCTGGCCGTGTTCCCGCCGGCGCTTACGGGATACCAAGACGCCGAGGCAGACGAACCCCAACGCAGCCAGGCCCAGGAACACCACGTACATGGGGTAGAGCTCTGGACTGGGGGGAGGTCTAACACCTAGAGAAAGCAGAGTGTCACCACGTGTTAGATAATGTCTCAGATTTGAGCTCATTGTGATTGAGAAGAGACTGGAAGGACGTACTGGTGACGGCCTCGATGTAAGGCACGTTGAGGTTTCCGCTGGAGGCCAGAGCTCCGAGGAACGCAGCGACATCGGTGGCGCTCTGGAAGCACTCGGTGGACTGCTGGTAACACTGACGGTTGTCGATCTCCAGGTACACCACAGACCTGCAGGAATGTGTGGAAGCAAGGCATGAACCCCCATGAACCTGGATCTGAACCGAAACAAGAAGGACCGAGGTTCTCGAGGTGCGCACCCTTTGACTTGCAACCGGATCCAACTCGCGGCGCCTCCGGGAACCGACCATCGCCGACACCCTTTCCTTCACCTGACCCAGAATGCTGGCCGGCATGGCGGCCCACTCCGGCCAGCCGTCTGTGGAGCGCTTCAGCACATTGTGCTTCACCAGGTCCTGCTCGTTCCCGTAGTAAGGGAAGATCATGGGTTCTCCTTTGGTGTCACGGCGGAACACCACATTGGTGTGGAGGACGCTGCTGAGGTCTCTGAGGAACGCTGAGGAGTGGTTCTTCAGCTGTTCTGGGGGAATATGGACCACCAGGACCAGGTGTCCGTCGGCCAGCTTCTCAGGCATGTTGTTGGCACAGTCCAGGCCGTCCCATTCACACTCGGCGTTGTTGCACCCCTGGTCACAGTGACCGTCGGCGTAGTGGTCTTTACAGTACTGGTCGTACAACGGGCTAGAGAGCGGACGACACGGTTAGGACTCTGCCAGCACACACACTCGACACACACAAACTCAGGTTTCTGTTAGACCTACTTGCATTGCCCTTCTTGCCCCTGACAGTCAAATCCGTCGTAGAGACACCCGGGGCTGTTGCACTGGCCGTCACACTTGCCGTCGTTGAAGTAGCGCCAGCACTGCAGCGCCGCCGAGCAGTTCTGCCAGGGGTCGTCGAAGTTGAGCGAGCAATCTCCCCCATCCCAGCCGCAGGCGTGGTTGTTGCACAGCGAGTCGCAGATGTGGTTCCCTGCCCACTCGTCGCACTGAGGAATCTCGCAGCTCACCTCCACCTCCGGGGGTGGGGTGATGTCCCTGCCGAAGCCCCCCACGAAGGAGTAGTCCAGGATGTGGCACAGCAGGCCGTTGAAGTTGCTGGGGCAGCTGCACTGGAAGAATGGCACGTCTGGGGTGATTTGGCAGGTGCCCCCGTTGTAGCAGGGGTTCGAGACGCACAGGCTGTCTGTGGGGGTCTGGCATTCGGGCCCCGTGAAGGCTGGGGAGCACAGGCAGCGTGGGCCCAGATGGCCGGACACACATGTTCCTCCGTTCCTGCAGTTTAGACTCCCACAGGAGCGGGAGTGGTATTCACAGGAGGAGCCGGTGAAGCCCTGTGGGGGGGCAAACGGACAGGAGTTACTAATGTGAGCTAAAGGTACCTCCGATGGAGACGGACAGGGCAGCCGGACTCACAGGGGGGCATTTACAGATGAACCCGTGAGGGGTGTTGCTTGCGACCGCACATGTTCCTCCGTTCCTGCAGGGGCGCCCTTTGCAGCCATCGAACACCTTGTCGCAGCGCTGACCTGGACAACAGAAGCAGAGCCGGCGTCAGCGTGCATTCACCGTTACCGTGGGAACATGCAGCGCTCGGAGCGCAGCAGTACCGGTGTATCCGGTGCGGCATTCGCAGCGGTAGCTGTTGGTGAGCTGGACGCAGTTGTAGGAGCCTCTGGGGTCACAGGGGTCAGACAGGCACTCGTTGACGTCGCCCTCGCAGCGCTCGCCCACGTAGCCCGCTGGGCACACGCACTGGTAGCCTCCGAGGCGGTCCACACACTTCCCGTTGTTGAAGCACTTGGGCTCGTTGGTCAGCGGGTCGGTGGACGGGTTGCAGTCATCCACGTTGATCTCGCAGTGGACACCTGTCAGGAAGCACAGGTGTGAACACGCCTCCAGTCGCACGGCTGAACGGGAGCCCGGGGGCGGGGGGAACCTACCCTGGGTTCCTCTGGGGCAGGAGCACTTGTAGGTGTTGATGAGGTCGATGCAGGTTCCTCCGTTCTGACAGGGCTGCGACTGACACTCGTTGATCTCCTTGGAGCAGTTTACCCCGTGGTAACCAGGAACACACTGGTGGAAGGAGGAATGATAAGATAAACCTTTATTGTCCCACAGTGGGGAAATTTGTGAGTCACCACAGGAAGGAGTTTAACTCACATGTTAGAGATCAAGTTGTTCGTACTTTGTCTTATAATTTGTGTTGTACTGCCCATTGTACTGCTTGTTGTACTGCATGTTTTACTGCCTACGTTGTACTGCCTATGTTGTAATGCCTGTTGTACTACTTGTGTTGTACTGCCTGTGTTGTACTGCTTGTTGTACTGTTTGTGTTGTACTGCCTGATGTACTGCTTGTTGTACTGCCTGTTGTACTGCCTGTTTGCCGTGAGTCAGAGAGGACTGCAATTTCATCTGTGCTGTATGTCGTGCATATATGGTACACTTGACAATAAAGCTGACTTTGACCTCATTTGTTGGGACACCCACCTCACAACTGTACCCCCCCAGGTAGTCGGTGCAGACGGCTCCGTTCTGGCAGGGGTTAGGCGTGCACTCGTCCACCTGCTCCTGGCAGTAGCTGCCGGTGTAGCCGGCCTGGCAGCGGCAGTAATGCGTGCTTCCTGCGTCCAGACACTGGCCTGAGTTCCTGCACAGGTGGGCCACCTCCACACCTGAGTCAGACGGGACCGGTTACAGCCAGTTTGACCCAAAATGTTGTTGTTCAATCTGAAAAACATTCACAGTGTGGCTCCTACCTTGTTGTTTGGCTGCGACCTCACATGACACACTGGGAATATCGCAGTACAGCCCAGTCCACCCAGTCTGGCACTGACAGGTGTAGGATGCCCCCTGCTGCCAGCAGGAACCTCCGTTCTTACAGGGGGACGAGTCACACCAGCGGACCAGACTCTGCACAGGAAACGGAGCGCTTCAGAAGCTGTGTGACCCACCACGGCGCCTGCACCTGAACAGGTGATGATGTCATCCTACCTGACAGTTGACACCCGTGTAGCCGTGAGGACAGGTGCACTTGTACGTCCCGTAGCTGTCAAGACACGTGCCCCCGTTGAGGCACGGTCTGGAGTCGCACTCGTTGATGTCATACTGGCAGTAGCTGCCGGTGAACCCGGCGAGACACGAGCAGGTGAAGGCGTTGATGCCATCCACACAGGTGCCCCCGTTGAAGCAGGAGCTGGGGAGGCACAGGGACACGCCAACATGAACACCAGGGGGGCGATCGGCAAAGCCAGCCCGTCGGCTAAGCGGGGCAGAGCCCAGGTGAACTACCTGTCGGTGCAGTCGTCAGTGTTGATCTCACAGTTGATGCCCCCGAAGCCGGGGGGGCAGGTGCAGGTGTAGCTGTTGACCCAGTCGGTGCAGTTGGCGCCGTTCCTACAGGGATTGCTCTCACACTCGTTGATGTCCTTCTCACACCTGCCACCGCGGAAGCCGGGCAGACAGGTGCAGGTGAAGCTGTTGATGCCATCGTGGCAATGGCCTCCGTTGCTGCAGGGATCTGAGGAGAACCGGGGCGGGGGTTAGAACATCCGATGGCCCCAAAGGCCAGGCGGCGAGGGGGGGAAGCCGGGACTCACTCGGTTTACAGTCGTCGCTGTCCGTCTCGCACGTGGGGCCAGTGTAGCCCGGCTGACACCTGCAGACGTACCCCCCCATGGTGTTGTGGCACACGGCGCCGTTGTGACACGGGCCCTTCACGCACTCATTGATGTCGACCTCACACGTTTGACCTTCAGGGGGACAGAGAAGGTCGTCAGCTCGCCGCACACGCAGGTTCACGTGGACAGCAGCGCCGACGGGCGTGGTGGGGCGGTACCTTGCCACCCCTCGGGGCAGATGCAGGAGAAGCTCTGGTAGTCTTCAGACTCCTTACACACTCCACCGTTCTTACAGGGGCGGGGGCTGCAGGGCGCCAGGAGGGTCTCACAGTTCTCACCTGGGGGCAACAAGACGACGTCAACACCCAATCAGACCCCCACACTCAGGAAAGACAGCATCTAAAGTCACACGAGTGCGTTTACATCCCACTTCCTTATCCATTTCCATGACGACTTATCCAAACAGGAAGGGCCTTCCTGTTTCCTGCTATTGTGCGCTCACAGACAGGAAACAGGAAGTGGGAATAGGGCACTGCTGGTCTCCTCATATTAGCTGCCATGGCATGTTATTCCAAAACACACACACACACACACACACACACAGCTGTTCCTGATAGACGAGTAGATCTTTCCATGAGAACGTCACCGTTAGCGGCTATCGGCTAACGCGTCCTGAGACAACACGCCCCGCTGCAACGCTGGATTGGCTCCACATTCACACACACGCACACACACGTGTGTTACAAGTAACCCTTAGCATGAAGCGTGTTCTACCGGTGTAGGGCAGCAGGCAGTTGCACTTGTAGCCAGCGACCCCATCCATGCAGACGCCCTGGTTGAGGCAGGGGTTGGAGCCACACTCGTTGATGTTAGTCTGGCAGTTCGGCCCTGAGGTGGGATTAGAGAACACACCGGGGTTAGCGACGGGTTAGCAGGCTAACACACACACACACACACACACACCACACACACACTCACACACTGTGAGGACTGACCAGTGAAGCCCAGCCTGCAGGTGCAGTGGTACCCGCTGGTCATGTCCCTGCAGACCCCGCCGTTCATGCAGGGGTTGGACTCGCACTCATTGTTGTTCACGTCACAGGTATCGCCGCTCCAGCCGGAGTCGCAGGCGCACCGGTAGCTGTGGGGGGGGGGGGGCAGCCGATCAGCGGGTGTGGTTTGTGATGGGGGTTCCTGTTGGGTGAGGAGGGGGGTCTTACCCGTTGACCAGGTCCTGGCAGCGGCCATGAATGCAGGGGTTGCTGCTGCACTCGTCCACCTGCGACAGGCAGGTGGCGTCGTCGTAGCCCTCGGGGCAGAGGCAGGTGAAGCCGTTGATGCCGTCCACACACGTACCCCCGTTGTGGCAGGGCTGGGGGGCGCACTCGTCAATGTTGATGTGGCACATGGCTCCTGGGGGACGGGTGAGGGGGGGCAAGTCAGCGTCAACCTGATCGCTCGATCTGAACGGTTATCGACCGGATCACTCAGACCGATTGATCTGAATGATTACCAATCAGTGGTGGTTGTGACTCTTTGTGGGGGGGCGTTGAACAAAGGCTAAGCTAACGCTAATGCTAAACATTCAAAAGGCAAAAGCTGCTGCTCCAATGTGTGCTTAGCCTGGTGGCCCCCGGGGGCCCTTTTGGCTCTCATTGATCGGGTCTGAATAGGCAGAAGGAGTTTGAGGGGGGAGGGGCAGCTGCGGCCCCTCCCTCACCCAGCTTGTTTACGGCAATAGAAGGCCAGACCCATTTCACACACAGCCGAGCAACAATTAAACCCCCCTCCCATCCCTTATCCAGCCCCTCCCCCCCCGCGCTGATCTTCATCAATCAGGGGGGTGGGGGCCCCAACTGCCTGATCTTTAGTTACAATAGTCCTCAGTCCCGCCGGGCCCTCCACACACCCGTCAGCACAAAAAGATGGAGGCGGGGGGTGCCCAGGAGCGCACCCCCCTTTGCCCCCCCCGACCCACTTGTTGGGGCAGAAGCATTTAAAGCTGAAGTGAATCAGAGTAAACTCAATCTGGTGTTTCAGTGATCTGGTTCACCAACAGACCGGCTGCCCCCCCCCTTAAAGGATCGCCTTACACCCCCCCCTCAGGCTCAGCGTCACTACCTTTTCACAGCAAACAAAGTTAGCACATTGTGTGCGTATCATGTTGGGGGGGCTGCGTTTGTTTCCCTGCTCCCAACCCGACACAGGCAACCCGACACCATTGTCTCCCCAGACCGGATCCGCCGGCCACCTGTCCCCTTGCCCCACCCCCTGCACCTGTGGCCTCCGCCCAGCACTCACCTGTGTAGCCAGGCTCGCAGGCGCACTCGTAGCCGTTGATTTTGTCGATGCACCTCCCGTAGTCGCAGGGTTTGTTCTGACAGTCGTCCAGGTTCACCTCGCAGTTGAACCCTGAGGGTGGTTGACCGCGTTAGCAGAGGGGACGGGGGTGGGGATTGGGGGGCTTCCGTGTGCTGAGACGCCTCACCTGCGGTGCCTTTGGGGCAGGCGCACACATAGGTGTTCTCCTTGTCCTGACAGGTGCCCCCATTCCTGCAGGGCTGGCTCAGACACTCGTTGATGTTGGTCTCACACAGGCGGCCGGTGAAGCCGGGGCGGCACAGGCAGGTGAACGCTGCCAGCCCGTCCTGACAGGTGCCGTAGTGGCACGGGTCTGAAGAGCACTCGTTGATGTCCAGCTCGCAGTGCTGCCCCGTGTAGCCTGGAGGGGTCATCCGATCAATCAATCAATCAATCAATCAATCAATCAATCAATCAAAGACAAACACGACGGCAGGTGTGCAGCTCACCTTCAGCACATTCACAGGTGTACTTGTTGGGGCCGTCGGTGCACTTGGCTCCATTCTTGCATGGGGTACTGGCGCACTCGTCAATGTCCACCTGACACAAACTCCCAGAAAACCCTGCAGCGACATGGAAGGTGGAAGCGTGAGCATGTTCTGGTGGAACGTCCTGAGCGTGTTCTGGTGGAACGTCCTGAGCGTGTTCTGGTGGAACGTCCTGAGCGTGTTCTGGTGGAATGTCCTGAGCGTGTTCTGGTGGAACGTCCTGAGCGTGTTCTGGTGGAACGTCCTGAATGTGTTCTGGTGGAATGTCCTGAGCGTGTTCTGGTGGAACGTCCTGAATGTGTTCTGGTGGAACGTCCTGAGCGTGTTCTGGTGGAACGTCCTGAGTGTGTTCTGGTGGAACGTCCTGATTGTGTTCTGGTGGAACGTCCTGAGTGGGTTCTGGTGGAACGTCCTGAGTGTGTTCTGGTGGAACGTCCTGAGTGTGTTCTGGTGGAACGTCCTGAGTGTGTTCTGGTGGAACGTCCTGAGTGTGTTCTGGTGGAACGTCCTGAGCGTGTTCTGGTGGAACGTCCTGAGTGTGTTCTGGTGGAACGTCCTGAGCGTGTTCTGGTGGAACCGCTTCATATCGAAACGGCCAACAGAAACACTCATTTGCATCTGAAGCAGGTCGGCAGAACATTGAAGTTTCTGGTGAACCATTCCACCAGGCTTTCCACCTCCATGCCCCCGCCCTTCCTCCTCCTCCTCCTCGGCTCTGACTGTGTGCAGTGAAATCTTTCTTTCAAACCACAACACAAAGGTCTTAGCGGCGGTAATCCTGTCCCCACCCCCAACACCAACCCCAAGCCCGCCAATTATGCTAATGTGTGTGTGAACCGATCTGCCGTTACCCATCAACCCTTCTGAGACACGCAGGAGGAAGTTAATGATTAGCCTGTGAAGCTAATATGGAGTGTTCTACTCACTGACAGCTAATAAATGATCCATCCTGTTGGAGACTCCCTCTGCTCCAATTGTTTGACCAAAGAACCCCAAAACAACCCAAAAAGAACCCCAAAACAACCCAAAAAGAACCCCAAAACAACCCAAAAAGAACCCAAGAGAACTCTAAATAAAATTAAAACATTTCTTTTTCTAAACTTTTACAATAAAGGCAGCTTATGGCTGCTAAGTTGTTTTTCTTATAGACCTACACTGCTGGAGACTCAACATCCAGACTCACTGAGCTCCTCTCTCCTCCTCCTCCTCTCTGACCTCTCTCTCCTGATCTCCATTCACATCTTTACTAACTCAACTTCTTCCCTGGAGTCTCTGTGCTCTTATGTCCTCACAGGTTTTCTAAGGTTCACCCCTCATCCACCCATCTGCTGTGGACCTGCTCCTCCCATTAAACCAGTATCACCCCTCACCTAACCATCTGCTGTCATCCATGCAGCTGTAATTGTGCCTTGAATTAACTAACTACATGATGGGAACATGTATTGAAGACAACGACCCAGGAGTCGGTGAACACAGCCTGACTTTCTGGTCCCCAATTCAGCGCCTGCATCATATGGTCTACCTATAACCACAAAGACACTGACTCTATCTGGCCTATCTGACTCTGTCTCTCTGTGTCTCTCGTTCTCTGACCCTGTTCTTATCTTCATTTTATTTCTTTTCCACCCAACCATCTTTTGGAATGGCCGCCCAAAAGAGTCTGGGTCCTGCCTGGAGTTTTTTCCTCAACGAGGGAGTTTTTCCCCGTCACTGTCATTTATGCTCTGGTTTTTCTGTCTGTGAAAGCGCTTTGAAATGTCTGTTGATGTGATTACGCGCTTTATAAATAAAACTTGATTGATTTAAAATAACCCACAAGAACCCCAAAAGAACTCAACCCCAAGGCATTTAAAGTTCAATCAATTAATCAATCAATCACTGAAACAACCAAAAGACCAACCAACTAGCCTATCCATGGACCTATTAATCCGTCCCTCCTCACCTTTGGGGCAGTCGCAGTGGAAGGCGTTGATCTTGTCGACACACTTGCCGTTGTTCAGACAGGGTTGGCTGGAGCACTCGTCAGTGTTGATGTGACAGAACACGCCCTCGTAACCTGAAGGGAGGAAAATCGTCATTAGACCAATTCTTTACCCCACAGGTTTGAGGAGACTCCACCTCATCTGGGACACACCTGGCATGCAGATGCAATGGAAGCCTCCGATCTGGTCGAGGCAAGTGGCGTCGTTGTGGCAGGGGTTGGACATGCACTCATTGACGTCCATCTCGCAGCGAGGCCCTTCGTACCCCTGGAGGCATTTGCACTGAAAGGAGCCTTTGGTGTTGAGGCAGCGCCCGCCGTGTTCGCAGGGGTTGGCGCCTGCAGTGGTGAGAGTAGGAGGTCACGTAGGTGGTCGTCTGTGCGTCCTATCAGGGAATGAACCGGTGGACCTACCGAGGGAGCACTCATCGATGTCCAGGTTGCAGGCTGAGCCGGTGTATCCGGGGGGGCAGGTGCAGATGGCCTTCCCGTTGACCGGATTGGTGTCGCAGTTGGAGCCCTTCTGACATGGGTTGCTGATGCAGGCGTCGTCCAGGTGGCACAGCAAGCCTGTGGACACGGAAAACACCAGCGGGTCACCATCGAGTCGCCTCATCGGGTCACGAGTGCCTCCAGGGGGGGTCGTACCGGTGCGCCCGTGGGGACACTCGCAGAAGAAGGAGGCGACGCGGTCGTGGCAGGTGGCGCCATGGTAACAGGCCGCGCTGGCGCAGTCGTCGATGTTCTCGCTGCAGTCGTCGCCCGTCCAGCCGTTGACGCAGACGCAGTGGTAGCTGCCGTGGGTGTCGTGGCACGTCCCCCCGTTCTGGCAGGCGTTGGGCATCAACTCACACTCGTCCACGTTCTCCGTGCAGTACTGACCTGAAGGAGGTCACGAGTAGAGGGGGGGTTGTGTTTGGGACTGCATTTAAATCAGGCAACAAGTCTAGCGTCCATTCAGGTCACCTGTGTAGTGAGGCGGGCACTGGCAGTTGTAGGTGTTCACGCCGTCCACGCACACGCCTCCGTTCTGGCAGGTGTGACCGGGACAGTCGTCAATGTTGTGCTCGCAGTGCTGACCTGTGAAGCCTGGCCGACAGGAGGGGAGCGGTGTGAAACACAAAGATCAGCGACTCCGCTGGAGTTAATCATCTGCCCCCACTCCCATCACACCGACAGATAAACCCTCTGCGCCCTCGTGGCCGATCGGCGCCACGCCCCACTGGTGATAGCCCTATACGTCCTGTCCTTAGACATCAAAGGCCGGCGTGGGCGTTTTACAACCAGGACCGTCTGATTAACCAATCAGCACGCAGCGCTGCAGGTGTTCCTGCTGCTTCACTGTGCGACGCCCAAATCAGACGCACCGCGGGGGTTAAACTTTAACACACAGCCCTAAACACCCCGCAGTCGTCTGCGTAAAAACAACTCGCTGTGCGCCACTCATGTACGATAAGAACAGTCAGCGACGCCATGACGACGCAGCGACGCCACACAGCCCGGTTACATGGGTCACAAACAACGTTTGTGTCGGTGTGACCTCAGAATGACGGGGTGTGTGTGTGTGT
>CM023623.1:231540-236540 GCA_013358685.1 Antennarius maculatus
CCGCCCACCGGAGGGACCCTGGCATCCCAGGAATGATCGACCAGAGGAGTGGCGGCCCGACGGCTTAAACCCCAATAAAAGCCGGACCCCCCCAGCAGGAACACTCGACCTGCTGGTGCTCCTCTCCTTCCTGATTGGCTTAAGCCCACATGGATCACAGAGGGGGGGGGGCACTCCAGACAACCTTCACGTACAGGACATTTTATCATCAATTGCCCCCCCAGAGAAGCTCCGTGCCAGGTCACCGGGGTCTGATCGCACCCCCCCAGAATTTCACTCAATTTCTGTCTGGGGTCTATTTTTGGGGGGGGTCTTGGAGACATGCAGGACGTTCATGTTCTCTGGGTTTATTCTGAACGGGTCTATTTCAACTAAGGGGGGGGGGTCACCAGTCAGCTGGGTCGGGGGCAGCGACCTTTGACCCCCACGATGCCCTTGCTGCTCAAACTAAATTTGACTCTCACGTCGCCGTGGCCCCCGAAGGTTCTCTGAGCCCACGGCCCCTTGGGAAACAGGAAGAGCAGGATGTGGGACAGAGCTGAACCCCCCCCCCAAAAAAACTTTAATGCCCCTTCTGGTGACCAGCAGACAAGCGGGCGAGCTGGACGTCTTTGCCCCGGGGGCCCTAAAAATCCCCAGAACTGAAGCTGAGGTCCACCGACCCCCCCACATAAATACATAGAGTACACCCCCCCACATAAATACATAGAGTACATAAACAGGGCATGAGGCGCGTCCCACATGATCCAGATTTAAATTTAGGGCGACTAAATTTAGACGAGGAGAAAACTTCCTTTAGGACGGAACAACACGTCTGTCTGAACACGTCTGTCTGAACACGTCTGTCTGAACACGTCTGTCTGAACACGTCTGTCTGAACACGGGTTCCCCTGAACACGTCTGTCTGAACACGTCTGTCTGAACACGGGTTCCCCTCAACACGTCTGTCTGAACACGGGTTCCCCTCAACACGTCTGTCTGAACACGGGTTCCCCTCAACACGTCTGTCTGAACACGTCTGTCTGAACACGGGTTCCCCTGAACACGTCTGTCTGAACACGTCTGTCTGAACACGGGTTCCCCTCAACACGTCTGTCTGAACACGTCTGTCTGAACACGGGTTCCCCTCAACACGTCTGTCTGAACACGTCTGTCTGAACACGGGTTCCCCTCAACACGTCTGTCTGAACACGTCTGTCTGAACACGGGTTCCCCTCAACACGTCTGTCTGAACACGGGTTCCCCTCAACACGTCTGTCTGAACACGTCTGTCTGAACACGGGTTCCCCTCAACACGTCTGTCTGAACACGTCTGTCTGAACACGGGTTCCCCTGAACACATCTGTCTGAACACGTCTGTCTGAACACGGGTTCCCCTCAACACGTCTGTCTGAACACGGGTTCCCCTCAACACGTCTATCTGAACACGGGTTCCCCTCAACACGTCTGTCTGAACACGTCTGTCTGAACACGGGTTCCCCTGAACACGTCTGTCTGAACACGTCTGTCTGAACACGGGTTCCCCTCAACACGTCTGTCTGAACACGTCTGTCTGAACACGGGTTCCCCTCAACACGTCTGTCTGAACACGTCTGTCTGAACACGGGTTCCCCTCAACACGTCTGTCTGAACACGTCTGTCTGAACACGGGTTCCCCTCAACACGTCTGTCTGAACACGGGTTCCCCTCAACACGTCTGTCTGAACACGTCTGTCTGAACACGGGTTCCCCTCAACACGTCTGTCTGAACACGTCTGTCTGAACACGGGTTCCCCTCAACACGTCTGTCTGAACACGTCTGTCTGAACACGGGTTCCCCTCAACACGTCTGTCTGAACACGTCTGTCTGAACACGGGTTCCCCTCAACACGTCTGTCTGAACACGTCTGTCTGAACACGGGTTCCCTCAACACGTCTGTCTGAACACGGGTTCCCCTGAACACGTCTATCTGAACACAGGTTACCCTGAACACGTCTATCTGAACACAGGTTACCCTGAACACGTCTGTCTGAACACGGGTTCCCCTGAACACGTCTATCTGAACACGGGTTCCCCTGAACACGTCTATCTGAACACGGGTTCCCCTGAACACGTCTATCTGAACACGGGTTCCCCTGAACACATCTATCTGAACACAGGTTACCCTGAACACGTCTATCTGAACACAGGTTACCCTGAACACGTCTGTCTGAACACGGGTTCCCCTGAACACGTCTATCTGAACACGGGTTCCCCTGAACATGTCTATCTGAACACGGGTTCCCCTGAACACGTCTATCTGAACATGGGTTCCCCTGAACACATCTATCTGAACACAGGTTACCCTGAACACGTCTATCTGAACACGTCTATCTGAACACGGGTTACCCTGAACACGTCTATCTGAACACGTCTATCTGAACACGGGTTACCCTGAACACGTCTATCTGAACACGGGTTCCCCTGAACACGTCTGTCTGAACACGTCTATCTGAACACAGGTTACCCTGAACACGTCTATCTGAACACGGGTTACACTGAACACGTCTATCTGAACACGTCTATCTGAACACGGGTTACCCTGAACACGGTTCCCCTGAACACGGGTTACCCTGAACACGTCTATCTGAACACGGGTTACCCTGAACACGTCTATCTGAACACGTCTATCTGAACACAGGTTACCCTGAACACGTCTATCTGAACACGGGTTACCCTGAACACGTCTATCTGAACACGGGTTACCTTGAACACGTCTATCTGAACACGGGTTACCCTGAACACGGGTTCCCCTGAACACGGGTTACCCTGAACACGTCTATCTGAACACGTCGATCTGAACACGGGTTACCCTGAACACGGGTTCCCCTGAACATGGGTTACCCTGAACACGTCTATCTGAACACGTCTATCTGAACACGGGTTACCCTGAACACGTCTATCTGAACACGTCGATCTGAACACGGGTTACCCTGAACACGTCTATCTGAACACGTCGATCTGAACACGGGTTACCCTGAACACGTCTATCTGAACACGTCTATCTGAACACGTCTATCTGAACACGGGTTGGAGACGCCGTGAGTATTCATCATGCTAACCTCGTTCTCTCTGCTGTCATGTGACCTCCCCTCAGACTTGCGCTCAGAGATGCTAGCGCTAAAATCTGCGTGGCCGTCCCCAAAGCTAGCATGACTCAGCGCTAAAGTCCGCAGTGCTAAAGCTAACAGCGTGTGGCGTTCCACCAGAGAGGGGCATCCACACAGCGACCCCCCAGGACTGGTGTGTGTGTGTGTGTGTGGCCCCCCCGGTGACTGATGGACGCAGTGCATGGGGGGGGCACACGTGTGTGTGTGTGTCGGGGGGGTGTCTGTGTGTGTGTGTGTGTGTGAACTGGTGGCCCCCGGGGCGACGACCCTGGGTTCCTCAAAAGCCCCTCCTTGTCCCTGCAGACCAGAGGAATGCCTGCCGTGACCACAGGGCCTGACGCAATGGGGGGGCAGTGGTTGATAGGGTGGGCATTGGTGGTCCGGGGGGGCCGGGGGGGTTCACCACAGATGGAGGAAGTTATTCCAGCGTTTCTCCAGCGGCTCACCGACGCAGGACGGATGACGATTAATTCATCATCAGCCCCATCAGCTCAATCTGCCCCAAAGTGACCCCACAAACTGCCCCCCCCCCCTTCTGCTCCTGTCTGCCCTTCATTCCAGTGAATCTGACTCTATGGACATCCAATCCAATTACACTTCACAGCCATCTGGCTTTCTAATGGGGGGGTGCATCTATTCAGGAGGCAGGAGACAAGCCTTTTGGACGGGGCGAGGCTTGGGGGTGGTGGTGGGGGTTTACGGCAAGGGTTTGGTGTGATGCATGATGGGAAGGCCCACTCAGATTAGTCACACACATCATTGTGCTGCAGGACAAAGGGCGGCGGGCGGCGGGCGGCCCCCAGCTGTCGCCCGTGAAAGAGCGAAAAAACAAGTTTCAGGGCTGGACGCGTCCCTCCGCCCGCCGCGGGGGGGGGGGGGGGCTGCATTCATTAGCAGTCCAACAAATGAGGGGAGGGGGTCAGGCCTTTGCCGCCCTCTGGAAGCACACTCTCATTCCTTTAACTTCTTCCAGCCTTCTTTTGGAGGGGGGCGTGTGCAGTCTGGTGGAGCCGTGTGGCTCCTGGGGGGCTAAGGGGACACGCTCAAGGGCCCCCGGTTGCCGGGCACAAGGCCCGATCAAAAGGTAGAATGAAAGGGGGGATACAGTGGCCCCTTTTTCTGTCCAAGCCCAAAAACAGACCCCAGAACAGATCCTCTGGAGGAACATCTGGCCCCCCAGGACTTACTTGCATTCTCCGTTCCCGTTGGAGGTGGCCTCACACCGTCCTCCATTCAGGCACGACTCGGTGGGCAGAGAACATTTCAGACCTGTGGAGCAGAAATACGTTAAACGTCTCATCCGGTGCCTCCCGGTAAGCGACCGGCGGGATTAACGCGGGATATTCTTATGACATCTGTAATTGATTTGTCCCCCTGCGGTCCGTGGGGGGGTATTTGGCCCCGGGTGGGGGCCAAAGCGCGTGGTGCATGGATTTGGGGGGGCGCACGCTTTAGCGGGGGGAAGCGCAGCAGCTGCGCGCCTCAGACGCGCAACAAAAGAAATCAGTCCAGCACGAGCCATAAAACACCCCCCCCCCGGCATTGTTTACCGGCAGACCCCCACACCGGCCACGACACTCTCCCACACATGCAGACAAAAGGTGCCCCCCCCCCCCCCAACACACGCACCAGACCCCATGATCTGCGCTCCTTTTCCCAACTAATCCAACAGTTTCAAAGTGGATCAAACGGACGTTACCGGGGGGAGAACGGACCAGATTCGGTTCGCGTCTCATCCGAACCCGGAACGGAACGGAATCCGCGTTGCTCGGAGGCGCAGAACCTGAAGCGCGTCCGCAGAAGCCGAGCGCAGGAACGTCCTTAAAATAACTCCGGAGCGTCTGCGAGGACTCGTTTTCCGCGCTTCTCCC